>BDGG01000015.1:1027811-1079764 GCA_001949185.1 Ramazzottius varieornatus | reverse complement strand
AGTCCGCTGGTTTTACCTCGTAGCTTTAACTGGGTGCGCACTGTGTCATAAGCTGCGCGACTTGAGAACTACGCCTTCCGTCAGGCAGAAATCGCAGTTCCGACGGTGTTGGACAGCACAGCTGGTGGATAAATGATTGCACTACCGAATAGCCTTACATGATGCTTTTTCAGTTGAACCAGCACGCGCCAGTTTTGCCTGTTTGCGTCTGTTCGTAGAGAAACCAGCAACTGTCGCTCAAATTCTTATGTCCTCGGTAGTTAGTTTCGTTGATTAGTCAATCGAAGAGAACTGTGGCAGAATTTACTATGAACTGGTAATCGAAAAGCTGTTCGCAAACCGGTTCAAAACGGCGGTTTATGTGGTTTGGTTTAAATGGTCTGGTTTGAAATTTAGACCAAACCACTTTTGGTGGTTTGGGGGAGAAACCATGTTCATTTAACCGGTTTGGCATGCAAACCACCACTTAAACCAAACCAAACCATATGGTTCAAACCATTAACAGCTCTACTCGTATGACACTCGGGCTACAGCCTTCAGTATCCGGTCCCTTCTATCCGGAAGTAGGAGCTCGGAGCTTATGGCACTATAGTACCAATCTCTTCACTTCTTTTTATAGGTAAATCATGGCGATCACGCTGAAGTCGGACGGCGGCTTCGTTCTGGACATGGAGCAGCTGATGCGCACTGTCCTGAAAGACACAAGGGATTTCGGACTATGTCATCTCCCCAACTATCAGACCTCTTTAGTTCCCGACACCGCAGACGCATGGATACAGTCTATGCAGTTCAAGCCAGCCATGTTCAACCTCAAAGCACCCTTCATGATGGATTCAGAATTCCGCGCGCGTCAGGCAAACCTCACTTCCGGTGCAACCCCTGTTGCTGTTCAGAGTGAGTCTCTCTTCTTTCCGCAACCCGACTACTTTGAAAATCGTACGGAAAATATCACTACCGCGTTCGATGGTGACAAAGCCGTCGAGGATGCACCTACTGTTTCCCAAAAGAAGAGAAAGCGACGTCGACGGGAACCAGAACTAAACGAAGAAGACGGATATTTGCAGTCCGCTACGGCTGACATGGTGTCGGCCTTACCAAATTACTTCACAAACCTACTTTCAAAGGATATGGACAACAATCTTAGTTACCGCGCGGTCTCGACTGGTCTGTTGTCCGCTGAGAAGCCTGAACTTGAAACAGGGCGCTGCTACGACAATCTTCTTTCTCATCCGACTATTGTTAGTTACGGCTTGGAACGGTACATTATACCTGCTAGCTGTCGTTACTTTAGCTCGGCATTCTCTGATGTAGATTGCTTGCTGAATGATGGTAGACGCTACGACTTTCTCGTCGTGGACCCACCATGGGACAACAAG
This sequence comes from Ramazzottius varieornatus, assembly GCA_001949185.1. NCBI lineage: Eukaryota > Metazoa > Tardigrada > Eutardigrada > Parachela > Ramazzottiidae > Ramazzottius > Ramazzottius varieornatus. The sequence goes on along the minus strand of BDGG01000015.1, from coordinate 1,078,388 downwards.
TCCGCTAAACGACTCAAAAAGTATGACTTCCTACCCGAAGAAGAGCTGTTGAAGATACCCTTCAAAGAACTCAGCTGCGAAGGAGCTCTGCTAGCTTTATGGATAACGAACAACGTACGAACGAAGAACTTTGTGGAGGAGCGGTTGCTCCCTGCATGGGGAGCTGTCAAGGAGGCCGAATGGACGTGGGTGAAGGTAACGCGAAGTGGGGAAGCCGTCTGCTCCTTCTCTTCGCGTCACAAGAAGCCTTATGAGAAGTTGGTCTTCGCTCGGATGGGGAAACGAGGTGAGGGAGTGGAGGCTGTAGCGGATGGGAAAGTGATGGTCAGTATTCCTAGCGCTGTTCATTCGCATAAGCCATCGCTGTATGAGGTCGCCAAGATGTATCTACCTGAACGAGCCGAATGTCTCGAACTTTTTGCGCGATCCTTAACGCCTGGATGGACGAGCTGGGGCTTGCAAGTACTGAAGCTGCAGAACACCCGTCTCTATGAAGCCAGTAGTTAGCAAAACTAATGGCTCTTCCGCCTACTCCCTCGCTGCCGTACGGTACCGTCGGTACGCTGTATGCATTTATTGAGCACAGTCTCGTATACGACAGTATTATTCGTTTTGGATATTACTTTGCCCGACTACTCGAAGTGATGGAGGACATCCACAGAACAGTGAAAAATTACTTTGCAAGTTTTGAACAAACGTTTTCAAGCAATTTTTGTATGAAACTAGGGATTTTGTTAGGACACATAAGGACTGTAATATACTTAGCTGTCATGTCATAGACGGCTTTCATTGCGGTTGCTTGTCTTGGGATACAGTGGTTGAAACTGTCCATGTCATCGGAATACGATGAAGCCCAGAGTCGGTAGGTGGTGATGTTTCACGGAGGGTGTGGGTGACGCAGTTCCTTGCAAAATGGGACTGCATGCATTGAATGCTAGGGCACGAAAAGCGCACCGGGCATCTCCCTCACTTGTACCATGACGTACCGCGCGACTTTCACTAGGCAATACAGTACTGCGCCCCTGTGATTTGGGTTTCTATCAGCTGTTACAGAAAGGTCTGAGAAGACTCCGGCTTTTTTAACAGCAAACAATGCAGCGCAGAGTTATGCCTAAAGTCCCGTATTAAGAAAACGATAAAATTAATAACACAAAAAGGGCATGAACCAGCAACAATCAGTTACAACTCAACAACAATCCTGGTGGCGCTTTCGAGAGGTGACTCAGGTGAGTACTGCAACAACAACAGCATTGTACAAGAAACAGATTAGTATAGACTAAAATTAACAGGAGTGAGAGTAGGCTGTAAAAAAAACAATAAAAACAAGAAAGTTTGTCTGGTAGGTTAGTCGCACTAGTTGATCCATTCCATGCTTGGTCCGAAGTGAAATTGAAAATGTAAAACGAACTTTTCAGGAGGAACTGAGGCAGAGGCGTTGGAAATCAAAGGTCACCGGTAAGTGGGGAAAGTTGGCGTTCTGTTATACGAAGCGTAGAGTATTGAAGGGCGTGGCGTAGATGTCGGTGGGGCGTTATATACTTCAGTACTTGCGTCTAGCCAGAAGAAGCTCCATCAGAAGCGTTGTAGTGGAGGCGGAACCCGTCAGGTGCTTGTAGTACAGGTACTCTTCGCCCTGGTTGGCCATCAAGCGAATCTCCGGCAGTAAGTTCAGCAACTGAGTGTATCGTTCCGGCGTTTGAGGATAGGCCGACAAGCAGTGTTCCAGCAGCAGGCCCCGAACCCGATCTTGGCCATTCTGTACATGAGACCTTTCGTTCAGCCCGTGAGCGCCTGAAAATACCCAAGAGGACAAGTCAATGTCCATGTCCTTGTGGACGACAGCGTGGTGCGGGCAATGTGTTATACCTAGTGAGAGGAGGAGCATGAGTTTCATGCAAGCATAGTCGATGCGGTCCAGCTTCAGTTCGCGGAATGCGGCAGTGAGGTTGTGGAGCAGTTCCATGTTGCTGGCCAGACCCAACAGGGCAAGGTCCACCAGGTTGAATGTTTGCCCATTGGGCAGCGTCGTTTCGTCGGCGAGCCCATTGCGCAGCCGATGGTATACAAACTCGAGCACCAACATTTGGCTCCAGGAATGATGGAGTAACGTCATCTGATCGTCCACCTGCAAGACAACAATGACACAAGTCATCACTAGAGAGACAAGATATATTGTCCCACTTCATAGGTAGTGAACGCTTATGTTATTCGATTGTTTTGTTGTGGTACTCTTGTTGATCATTCTCGGTTCGTGGAAAGAGTTAGGCTAGAGCTGCTGGAGAGGCCAGCCCATGTGAATGTGCATGGCTTGACAAACAACGGCCTGCCGTAGCAATTAGCTGTCGAGCGCAGATGTCGTCTCTGCTGATTGACTTAACCCAAATTGGCTTTATGAGCTCTTGTCTGAGTATGATATGTAAAGTGAAAGGGGGGCTTTGCAGCTCGGATGACCAACAGCCTTGATCTACATTGCTTTGGTCAGTGGGTATACAAATGTGAGTCATGTCCAACACGAGACCAGACGAGCATTTGTGGCAGCCAGCCGCTGCAGTGGTCGGCAGCTAAAGACGTGAAAATCAATCCCTAGTACCCCACAGACCACTGGAGCCTTATCAAACATCCTTATTGACAGAGAAAGATTACAGCGAAAGGCACCTTGAGGTCTTTACAGTAGAAGGTGTTGCGGGCCCACTCCACTTGGGAGAAGAGGCACTGGTCCAGAGTCTTGGATAGCAGCTCGAAGAGGTCCACCTCGCACTGGTTGTAGGTCTCGTTGTGCAGCAGTGTATACAGGTTCTCCTGCCACAGGCGGTCGTCCACCAGCGACGTCAACAACTCGCCAGCGTTGCCCGGCACGGCGAACTGTTGTTGTTGTTGTTGTTCGCCATCTGAGTGGTTGATGGAGTCGGAGGGGGGATGAAAGTTGGCCAGCGAGCGGTTCGATGGCAAGTTGCTCCTTCCCAGTCCATTCAAAGACAAGTCTACAAAATCAAACATGAAGCACACACACTTGATGGAATTTTCAGCATGAGGATAGCTCTGCTGAATCATACCGGAATGGTTAAAGTCTGGATAAGGAAGTGACCAGGCTGTTCTTGAGGGGCCGTTCAACAGGGACTCGCCGAGGGAGGATGCATGGTGCTGCATACTTTCCGGCGAGTTGGTGGAACTCAAATGGGGAATCTGGATCATTTCCGCCTTGACGAAGGCTTGTTCGAAGCCCATCGAGTCGCAGGGTCCTCCGCCCGACATTAACGAGGAGGAGATGCTCTCCAGGCTGGAAGGTGCTGCTCCGCGCGAATGGTGGCCGTAGTGGGGATGGACGTGATGGCGAGCTCGAATTTGCTGCAGTTTACGGGCACGATCGCGCTTGTACATGGGACCGAACTTGTTGCGGCCACCACGCATCCGGTCAGCCCGAACCGCTATAAAAAACAATGCCATATTGCATTACATATCATACTATTTCATTTTATTTTGCGACAGACTGTATGCCTTATTATTATCTCCATGAAGCACGGTCTTGGCTTGATTGGGTCCTCGGCGAGCTCTTCGTAATGACGGATGAGTTTCATGAGTTTTTACGGTATCGGTCCTGTCGGTGGTGTAAGTTTGAAGTTGAGTAGTGGTGTAAGCCAACACTTTCTCCTTCTTTACACGAGAGCTTTTTTGTGTACTTGACCTAGTGAAACAGTTCCTCCGCTCTTTGAACACCAGGGCATGCAGCTCCAGTGACGGATAGCTGCATGAAGCTTGAGCTGAGCAGGCAACGCGTTTCACGCTGTGACAAATGAGGAAAAAGATGCTTCCTCAGCAATGTCTGCCCTGCCACTACGGTCATTGAGGTTTCTCGACATGGATACTACGGCTCCATGATGTGGTCCACCTAGCTAGTTTGTGGCAAGTCTTGTACTCTTTCCTTCATGTGCAATCATGCGCCAATTTGCCGACACTGACACTGATGGTCTCGTGCACCAAACCGGCCTGAGAAAAAAAGCCTGTCACAATAATAGTCAGTGACGGGGAAGGTATCTCTGCTTCGGCTTACCAGACACCAATCAATCAAACCTCCATATTTTGACCAAGTTTAGCACCATTCAAAGTAATGTCTGTAGCTTACTGCTACGACTTCAAAAATTGGAACGATTTCAGAGCTACCGTAGCATCCTCCGTCCAGTATATGGCCAAGAACAGGAACGTCTCCTATCTCTAGCAAAAAAACTTGACTTCCGGTCCTTCTGCCTTACAATGAGTTTTAGCTGTGTTGCTAACAGTATCGGAGATAAAGTTGTAAATACTGCAGGAAGGAAGAGCGAAGGACTGACTGAGCGGAAGTGTTGGACAGGTTAGCAGTGCTCTGTTGTACTAGCATGTACAGAGCAAAGCTAGCAGGCACGGGAATGATGCTAGAAGATGTGGACATACCTTCAAGTTTCATGCCAACTTCCAGGCATTTCTGGAAGCGGCAAAAGGGGCATCTCTTTCTTTGGCTCTTGTCGATTTGGCATGTCCGTTCGCCGACGCAGGTGTAAACCTTCTTGTTCTGCACTGTTCTCTTGAAGAAGCCTTTACAGCTCTCGCAAGTCAGCAGGCCGTAGTGATAGCCGCTGACTTTGTCGCCACAGACCGGACAGATCTCGTCGTCAATCTCCACCTTGGAGTCGGGAGGATCGGTCCCCGCGGCACTGGCGCCACTACCGTCCGACAGCTCGCCGGGCGTCAGCGAACCTGAGCCGCCCGACTGCTGCGACTGATCGTGGGCGGCTGCAGCCGGCAGTCCCAGCTGGCCCATCAGAGCGTGGATGGAGTTGACGTTGACATTGTTGACGGGATGGTGGAAGACGGCGGACTTGCCCGGAGAAGGCACTCCGCTGTGTCCGTTCAGACTGGTCAGCAAACTTCCTCCCAGGCTTAGCGCTCCACCAACAGGGCCCGAAGCAGGCGGATAACTGTAATAAGCATCGTTCATCATTCAACCCACGCACTCACCACCCCCGCAAAAACTTCCTCGCAAGTTCCCAAGACCCAAGTCGGAAGAGCTCGAAACTTATAAATGCCCAATCAACATTTACAGCTATACATCACGAAAACGGGGCAGAACTTTCGTGACAAATTTGTGAAAGTGGAACGGCAGCAGAGGGTCCTTTGAGGTCTGCGGACAAATGATCAAGGACCCGTGAGAATATAGCGAAGAGGATGGGCGCAGGGATGAAGTCAGGGCGCGATGGTCTGACAACAACCTGTTGCCGGCCCGCAGCAAAATGAATAGTGTAGTAGGAGGTTGATCTTTGACAATGACAATGCTTCGTTTATGAACTGTCGATTAGAGCGCCGTGATCTACTGTACGAGTGCGACAGGTACGACTTCCACACCTGACTACATTTAGCCTAATATGCTCCGTAGAGCGGAGGTACGCTATAATATGTCACTTGATCGTCCCTGTGTATATCTAAATGTCAGCTACAGGTACACACAGCAACAGGTGGAAGTGATCGAGCCACGTTGTAAACTGGTCTAGAAAAATGGTGGGTGAATTACAATACCAGGCGGAGGTACGTGAGGAAAGCGGCACTTCCTCATCCATCTGATGATGGTTTGCTCTGTTCTACTGAGATTTGTGCTGCTCTACATCTGCTCCATATATTCATGCATGGCGGGCCTCTCTCTCTCCTACGGAGGTACTCTGTCAAATGCTTGCATCGCCTTTTGTCCAACGGGATCTTATGAATAGCTGTTAATACAACAACCCATCTCATGTTTACTCACTTGACAGAACTAATTCAAAAAGTGGAGCATCGCTAGTATCAGCACTCACAAACTGTGTGTGCCCATGCGTACATTTCGACATGTAAAGGGAGAGAAATCAGAAAGTGCCTAATAGCAGCAGGTGCAGCTAGTCCGAGAGGCCCAACTTGTTGCGGTACCGCCGGTAATGCAAATATCGGCATGTCATAAAATGATGTCACAGTGGTTTCAATTGCGACTTCCGTTTGTCAGTTATTAGTTGAATCAGGCTGCCATATGAAATTAGTACAACGTACTACGCGCCCAGTCTTTGGAGAGACTCTAAGCGGATGTACCTATGGTCCAAGAAGCTAGGAATGACCATGAGGAAGGGTACATCGCCATGAAGGAGAAGGGCGATGCTTCGTGTGATGGCTGACTGCTTTTCTTGGCCCAAAACAACCTCATCACAGTTGTGAACCGACAAACTAACTTCGAACATCCGTCAGCTTAGAGGTGACTGGGAAGTACAGACAGGAGGTAGGGACGTTGCTTGCTCGCCTCTCCGCAGAAGCTTCAACTAACAGAGGTTTTTGACTCTACAGCGGTAAAAAGTCATTAAGTGCAAGTCGGCAACCACTTTTTTCAGGATGGCAAACAGGTTTGCCAGGGGGAAAAACAGCCTGTTAGCTGGAGCGTCTCATGTATACCATCATTGCTACCGTAACTTTCCGTGGCTGCTAAAACAATAGATTTTCATCTGGGCGCAACCTCGGAGAGGGTAGGTCCGAGAGAAACCGATGGGAAATTTGAGAAGAAGGGAGGAATGAAGAAAGCATTGCCCATTGACCACTGGTCAAGCCTCTTTGCTGGCAGGGATCGGCCGAAGCGCGCACGACGTCAGCGTACTGTTTAGTCTTGACAAGAGGGTGGTGCCTTCTCAATTGCAGAACAATGAGGTAGAGCGCAAACTCTCCAGTACTGCTGGGGGTTTATCAGTAAGTATTAAGCCGCAGGCTCGTGGCTGAACGGAAGACCCACTCTATTGTGTTTCATGACAAATTATTCATTTCGGATAAAACATAATAGTCCCGTACCTTAGCCAGGAAAAAAACTTAATTTCCGCTCAATTTGATGCTTGTGCGGGGTCCAATGTTTCGTCCTCTTTCGCTCGTCCACTTGTAAAAGGACCTTCTTTTGCGGTGTCACTATCGCGAGATATCGCTATGGTTCTCCGTTGAGACTGCAAAACGAAAAACTGCAATATTAGCGCAGAAAGTCAAAAAGCTGCTTAATTCTTACCCATCGACGGCCTCGAGCATAGTTATCGATCAACAATCAAGCCATCCGCTCCGCCAACCTCAGCAAGGACATAGAGAGTCTATCGGCAGTTTCGTACTTCCGGTGCTGAACTCGAGCTAGAAACGCTTTGGCTTCATACCGAGAAGGGCGCTCCAAACTTTAGCAGCCAGCAAGACGAAGAAGATCAACCACACTTGCCACAGACAATCAAAGAGATGGAGACGTGCAATGGATAACAGAGCAGCAACAAAAAATCTCCTTGCATATTACGGCATGCCATATTAGGCCTGATGAATGAAAGTGACCAGTGGTCTCTCCCTGCCTTCCTTTACCCCTCAACCCCGAATATCGCTCTGCGTTCATTACTATTATCATAACTATCATTACAATATTCCGCCGGACGCCATTCGCAACTGGCAAGCACGTTTTACAATAGCACTCCGGTCATCATCATTTCAGTCCCCGATATCGGCCGGGCGAAGGTCCTGCAGGTCGCTTGGCCGAGTACTGCAGGAAAATAGTAAATGCCGGTGACATTCAATGTCAACGAAGATGCAAGAGCCTCCCCTTTGACTGACCCGTCCTTGGTGGTAGTCGTCTGGACTCTGGACCTCTTGAGCGAGTTTTATAAATCTGCGGTTTGGGAAAAAACTCAAAATTAAAAAAGATCATTTCGGACTGATCGTTCTCGTTGTGGCGGTGGAAAAAACTGTTTTAAAACATCAGATTGTTGGGTGTGATGGACATCTGGTCACCGGTGGTCATTGGTCAGCTCATTTAATTGACAGATTATCGATATAACGGCTTCGATTCCTGTTGCAGTACGTATCGCGGGTGACGGGCTTGGTCATACAAGCTTTCTCGGCCAGGTATCAATATATTCCGCTCAGTCACTCTTACTTCTCCTTTCGATGAAGGCACCCGCCTGTATCCTCAAGACCGACTTGAGTTCCGGATCGACAAATCTTAGAGTCCAGAGATCAAACAAGGGGTATCATTGCCATTGTTCTGATTTTGATCAACTGAAAGGCTGAAACGATGAAGCGTCTTCCCATGGAAGAAAACTGTCCAGTGATGGTAACGGCGAAAAATCTTGCCGTCGCTTGATTGTACTGATAAGGTGTGGTTGGTGACATGGTTTCTAGCTGTGCCTCCTGACAGTATCGCCACCACTGGTCACTAACCGGAAGTCAATCGGATAACGTTACTACCGAGCACCTGTCCATGACCAAGTAAACATGCCTTTACATACAGATAAAACAAGTATATATATATATATATATATATATATATATACTTTGCAGTCTTCCAGCAAAAAGTATGCGGGCTACAACGACGAAACAGGAAAGAGAAAAGTTTGGAGAAAGCTGTACAACAGAAGTTAACAGATTTAAAGCAAAGTCATCTGTGTCTTGCTAGAAGAATAAAAGTCACAACGTCGCCTTCTGGTTCTTTTTTCCAGAGCAGAAAAAAAACCCTAAATAAATGTGTCTATGTAGTAACAGAGTCAAAAAGGTACTGTATCGTATAAAAAAAGAAACAATCTAGCTTATGCCTGCCCAAAGCTTACTCCAACGTCCATCATCATCTGTCACAGTAACGCCTGCCAGCCGCCACCATGCCCCGTCGTCGGTCGGCGCGCGCGCGCGTCTCTCACCGTTACTTTCCATTCTCTCACTGTCTCAACCAGCAACAAAAAGCAGCAAAAAAGAAAGTCTCATCAGTACTAGAGATTATCAACAAATTTGTTCAGGTGATCGGAGGGTGTTAGGGAGGTGTTGTGATGGTGTTGGTGGCCATAATGGCCGGGCATATTCATGCCCATAGGGTGGCCATTAAAATCCATGTGGTTGGAGTGTCCCAGCCCTAGGTGTCCGTGTTGTCCACCTGCCGACTGTTGCTGCTGCTGCTGCTGCATCTGTTGTTGTTGTTGTTGTTGTTGTTGTTGTTGCTGCTGCTGCTGCATCAAGGCGTCGGAACCTGCGGAAGGGTCATAGACGGAGGTAGGGTGGAGGGTGTTACCTGTGCCAGACAGCGGTCGCGGCGAGTGGGACAGCGCTGGCCCGGGCGTGGACTGCCGGCCCGAGGGAACTGCTGAAGCGCCAGCAGGGGAAGGCTGCGAGGAAGGCGAGCGGACAGGGAGGGAAGCGGCGGCCGGAGATCGGCCAGTGGCGCTGGCGTTCATCGACGGAGGGCCGATCCGCTGCTGCTGCTGCTGTTGACTGAGGGCGCTCTGCCCTTGGCTGACAGCACCTCCTCCGACGCTGTAGGACTGGCTCATCATGTCACCGGGTTGGCCTTGAGTACCTTGGTAGTAGGAAACAGGAGGGCCCATCTGGTACTGCGCCGTACCGGGCTGTTGAACAGGCTGCTGCTGCTGTTGCTGTCCTTGGTTCAGGAAACGCGGCCTCATCCCTTGCTGAGGTGTGCCCATGTTACCAGCTGCAAAACAAGATTTAATCAGTAAACATATTGGCCCACAAAAGTTGGACAACGTGTGGTACCTTGCATGGCTTGGAAGTTGGCGGGCATCCTCTGGCCGTTGGCATTGATCATTTGTCCAGCTTGGAACTGCTGTTGCTGTTGAGCCTGCAGGTTGGCTTGCTGTTGAGCTTGGGCCTGCTGTTGTTGCTGCATGGCCTGCACATTCTGGTACTGTTGCTGCTGCTGCAACCCCGGCCTCAGCTGCTGCTGCAACTGTCCCTGCTGGCCCATATTCATCTGCACCTGTTGCGGCTGCTGTTGTCCCGGCTGGACCATCCTGCTCTGCGGCGAGTTTATAAAAGCATTATGGCCGCCCATCTGCTGCTGTTGCTGGCCATTCTGCTGTTGTTGCAGAAGCTGCTGCTGCATCATGAGGTTGCTGGCCGGTCCCTGTGGCCTAACGCCGCCCCCTTGCTGCTGTTGAAGCTGCTGCTGCTGCTGCTGGCCGTCCTCCTTCCTGGGAGTGCGCGTGTGGCGGATAAACATGGCCATCAGCTGGGGGTTACCTCTCAGGATGTTGCCTACTTGTTGTTGTTGAGCAGGGGAGGTGGGCTGTCTTAGCGCTTCCAGCAGTTGCAAGTTGGCCAAGTTGTTACCCGGTCCGCCCAACTGGACGGCGTTCTGCAGTTGAGAGACTAACTGACCGCTGGCCTGCATGCCTCGAGGAGGCACTGTAGTGCCGCTTTGAAGGCCTGCAAGGCCGTTGACGTTGGCTGGTTGGCTGTTCCAGCTTTGGCCCTGACTGAGGGAAGGCAAGCCACCCTGCTGAGCTGGCGCACCTTGACTCAAGACCGGCTTGTTAAAGTGTTCGGGAGTACTTCGCATCAAGGTGTTCTCCTGGATGCCCCCACCTCCTCCCACCATGCTGCTCTTCCCTACGCTAAACTGAGGAGCGAATGAGACCGCTCCCGAGCCTTTACCGCCCTTGGCCGTCGCTTGATGCAGTGCATGGGCCTGCAGGCAAATACGCCAATTTAAATGCCAATTTTCATTTCCATTGATTTTCTGAAAAATGCAATGTTATACCTTGACAGCGTTGACGGTATCCATGATGTTTCGTTCGTTACTTCCGGGTACGGTCTTCATGCCGATGCCTGGGGCCTGCTGGTTGTTGGAAGGCGGGCTGGGTACGGAGGTGTTGGCCGAGTTGGAGGTGGTGGGTGGAGCGCCACTGGGGACCATCCTGATATGGTTCATCATGCCGGCTCGTCGTCGGTTGAACATGGCTCGTTGGACGTCGTGCTGCTGACGCTGAATCTTCATCTTCTGCTTGATGTTTCCGCAAAAGGGTACGGTGCACTTGGAATCATTGCACTGCTTGGCGTGCAGACAGCACAGCGCCAGCAGTTGCTTGCAGTAGGCGCAGCCACCTTGCAGCTTCCGCTTGCACTGCTTAGTGTGGGCCAGCATCTTCTTCATGCGGATACAGGAGCCGAGGCGGCAGTTAGCATCGCGACACTGACTGCAGTGGACCAGCGATTGCATGAAACGCTGAAGGACGGCCATGCGAGCGTCGGCGGGGTTCGAACCGGAAGAGCCGTCCTTGGGCGCCATCCCGTCGTCCAGGTCTAGACCTAGCTTATCCATCTTGTGAGGATGACCTTCCTTCTCGTAACACCGGATACACAAGTCGTAATCCTGTTAAAAGGAGGAGCGAAACATGTCAGTCAAGTAAGGCGCCAAGCGAAGAAGCCAGTGTTCCACTGCCCAGATAAACTGGCGCAATCGTTCAATAGACCAGTAAATAATCACCCCCTAACCGCACTGACATCAACTAGAACAGGTGGGTGAAAATAAACGGTGTGGTAAATCTTATGCGCAAGTTGAGGAAATACTGTAAGGAAGATGGGGGTACTTACATCGCAAACGGTGCAGTGGTAGCGTGTTTCGACGTGAGCTTTGCAAGAGTTGCAGGTGTAGATGAACTTGTCCTGGCCTTGATTGTGCAGTTCATAAAGCATGGCCATGGAGGAGAACTTTGTGCGGCGCAGCGAGGAGAACTCGTAGTGACGATCACGGGCCATGGTCAAGAAGGCATCCCGACCATCCATGAAGTCACAGGCAATCAAGGGGTCGGGATCAACGATGGCTCCCAACTGCGCAGCCCGCTGTACCGTGTGTAGGCGCGCAACGAAGAAGACCTATCAAGGGAAAGAGGTGATACATGCCCTCTTGGATAGTGAGGAGAAGCAAGCATGTACTTACGTCCTTGTGCTTGTCCATGGTATTGAAGATCTTTTGCGTCAGAGTGTTGACATGTGCGCTAATACCGTGGATCTTCTTGTTGGCTTTCCTGCCGGCCGAGCCCTTGTTGCCCTTCTGCTTCTTGCTGGCTTGGCTCTTCTTGGGTCGCTTCTTGCCTTTGCCGGGTTCGCTGATGGTGTCGTCGCTGTCATCGCTGTCCTCCATCGACTGCCGCTCCTTCTTCTCCTGCAACTCCAGCTGCTCTACCTCCTTGATGCACTCCTCAATGACGTTGGGCCAAAAGTCCCCTTCAAAGTAGGGAATCTCGGTGGCGCTGCCCACGCTGTCTTCCATCGAGTGCTTGAGAATGTCCTTGTACTCGGTGATGATACCGTCACCGATGCCCTTGTCCAGCATCTTCCGGTACCACTCTTGCAGTCGCTTCGGCTTGGGAATCTTCTGCTCCGGCGGATGGCAGTGGAAGATGTAGTCGTCACCTTCGCTGGGAGGACATGCCCAAATGTGCGCCATCGAATAGCTGCAAAAACATCCATCATGTACATGACAACCCAAACTATACTAACTAAATTAAATCCGTAGTCGTAGAACACAATCTCAACTTGGAAGACATGTAGTAAAATGCCAGGGGAATAACATTACGTTAATAAGAAGCATCATTTGGACTTTTGTCCTTCTTACCCGAGGTTTTTGCAGTAGGCAATGTAGCTGAGGAGGATTTCATGATAGACCTGGGTGCGGACATATTTGGGTCGGAAGAAGTGGACACTGTCGAGGTAGGCAATGTAGATGCGGCGCGAGTTGGGTGTGGGGCAGTCGGAGCCGTACTCTTGGACGTGCATACCGAAGAAGCAAACGTCGGTGCCGTCAATCTCCTCAAAGGCAAAGATGGCCTTGGTGCGGTAGGGGAAGGTCTCGGAGATCTCGCCGGCGTCGACGAACTTGTGCTTCATACCCGGCTTGACTTCCACCACCTTGTCGGAGCTGGACAGGACACGGATGGTCACTTCGCCGGCTTCCGTCACTTGCTTGTTGTACAGGTAATTGTTGATGTGCGCTTCGATGTGCTGACCCAACTTGGTCTGTGGCAACTCTGCAATAGAATAAAACCCCCCGTTATATACACCTCCCAGCTTTCAACTCTGCACAAGGCTATCTTACTTTTGGCTGTAAACTTGTTGTCCTTCTTTTTGAAGCCCGTCTGTCTGGCACAGGCATCGCAGACGAAACCTTCCGGCCAGATTTGGTCCATATGCAGTACGCAGATTTGGTGATTCTTCCTTCCGCAATGCTTGCATGTGACAAAGCTGAAAGATACAGAAATCCCCTGAATGCTGTCATGGTCATCGAGACACAGTCGGCCTTGACGGCTGCATTGTGGCGCCGGATGTGACATGGCGGACAGACTTACGGTTCATAGTCGATCTGGTCGTTCTTCTTCTCCACAAAGAGCTCCTTCTTGATGACCCTGCAGAGTCAAAGGACAAATGAAGACCATGTCCTTCCATACAGCCGCAAGTTGGCCTGCAAGCGATATACTTACGTGGTGGGCATCGATGGTTCGTCACCGAGTGAGACGGTGTCACCGGGGATATCCATGAAGCACTTTTGGCAGTACATGTAGCGGTTCTGGTAGTCCAGGTACATGGTGTCCCGCGGGATGGTGCACAGCTGTTTGCCGTAGCAGCACAGTATCTGCGGCTGGAACATGTACCGCCGGCCGCAGCAGTAGCCCAACGAGTGCATGATCGGGTCCACTTCCGCTTCAAAAATCTCCGCCAACTACAAGATACACCTGGTGTATTTTAATCCACTCGAGAAATGCCGCCATACAGCATAAGACCATACCTTGCTGGAATACTTGTAGACTTTGGAGCCTTTGCGGTTGTACAGCCAGGCGTTGTTAAACATGAGCCACATATCGTCAATGAAGGCCCAGGGATCTTCGTAATGGCCGTTTTCTAGCTTGCGCTTGATGGTCGACAGGTCCATGGGCTGCTTAACGATGTTAAAGTAGTCCTGGAAGAGAACATACACATTGACCAACTTGAGCAGCTTCAGCAAGTCATGAGCAATACTTACGAGAATTTGGAGGGCCACTGGGTCCACCGGTTGACGGAAGGGAATGCCTTCGGGGTCCTGCTGGTACAGCTTCTCCAGGATGGGCATCAGTGCTTCCTGCAGTTCGGCCGGCTCATACACCTTCTTGGCAATCTTGGTATCCTTCGAGACGGTTGGTTTCGGTTCTGCCGCATTCATGTCCATGTCGGCTTGCTCCGCCTTGCCTCCATCGACACTATCGTTGGCCGAAGACTGGGCGCTAGCTGGCTGTGCTGGCACCACAGCGGCCATGGGCGACGCCACCATCCCCATGTTCATTTCATCCTTGACGGGCACTTCGTTGTTGAAGGAGCCACTGGACGGTTCGCTCTTGATGCCTTGCTCGTTGTGCCCCACCTTGGGACTGCTGCTACCTTGGTTCATGCCCTCACCGCCACCTTCCGACTTGATGTCGTAGGCTGACAGATCGTCCAGCGACGAACTGGCCCTCATCTCACCACCCGAGCTCATCATCAGGTTACTGTTCCCTCCATTCAACCTAACAACAATGGACATATAAAAGTCAAAACAACATATTCCGCTGAAACCTGACAGCTCGCAAACAAATTCGACAGGAAAATTGTTCCCCAGTGCCGCATGTTCTCAATGTTACTAACTGCGCCAGTTCGCCACTTGGAATCGACCATCTTGTCGACTCAAGTTCGGTCCACATACTTCCCCAAATAAACTCCACAGAATGACTAAATTCCATAGGATTGTGCACGTTACCTGAACTGGTTCATGGCCTCCATTCTTGCTTTAAGCGCTGGGTCATTAATGACGTTCTGTCCCTGGTTGTTCATGTTGGGTAGCGGGAAGCCTCCGCTGTTGGCGAAGGCAGCGGGAAGAGGCGACGATGCCGGGAACTGCATCTGCTGGCCACCTTGAAAGCGTAGAGGGTTGCCGTTTTGGTCCAGCATCTGCGTCGGCTGGCCAAATTGATCCAAGGACAGCGTCTGCATAGGGCGAATCTGGCCGCCTGCGGCGTTCATCATGGCAGCCATGCCACCTTGCCCTTGCTGCATGCTCGCCATCTGATTCTGCTCTCCCGCCATGGCCGGCTGCCTTCGCTCACTGTTCCGCTTGTTGCGCTTGTCTTCCAACTCTTTCTGAATCTTGTAAATCTTCTCGGCCAAGTACTGGTAGTATTCCTCCTGTATATAACACATTAAGCTTTTGCTGAAAACCTTACCAAATTGCATCGGAAAAACTGCCACAAATTAAGCTCGAAATGTTGTCCAACTCGATCGGCGATCAAGGAAGAGTATCGTTTGCAAAAGATGCTTGGAACTTACCCTTGTGTTGGCGGTTTCATACATCTCGGCTTCCACCTTCCTGGCATAGCTAATCAAGTTGTACATGCGCTTGTCCTGCAGAGCCGAGGGGTCTTTGTAGGGGAAGATGGCTTGAACTCTGCAAAGGTGGCCAATAGAAATCTCAATGCTATAAAGGAGAAATAAGGCTGGCATAAATCATACAAGCACATGCACCCACAAGCCACTCTCAAACCAGCAAGCATTGACAAGAGCACTGACAGCGCACTGTTGTACTTACAATTTCTGGATGAGGTGGTTGCGAAGGTCCATGGCGCACTCGACGTGCCAGCTTTTGTGGGAGGAGGTCGGGGTGGGGTGGAACTGGACCGTCGATCCTTGTGGCGGGTTGAACTGCATCAGGGTAGCTCGGAGGTGCGCGGCTTCAGCGGGGTTGTAGCTTCCACTACTGCCTCCCATCGACGGTGGACTGAGCAAGTTGTCCAGTTGTGGGTTGGACATGGAGGACGAGGATGGCTGAGGGAAGGCGGCGCCGATGCCCAGGCCGGCAAAGTCTTCCGCTCGGTTGTTGAAGCTGCAGCTGCTCAGTTGGCCATTATTGCCAGTGGGACCTCTCTGACCAGCACCAGCCATGCCAGGGGCAACAGGCCCGTTGGCGAACATACCGCCTCTCCCTTGACCACCGCTGACACCCAACTGCTGTGAAGCAGCGAAATCTGCCATGAAAGATAACAGTTAGAAAACGCCATCGGCATTCTTTTACACCTTTCTTTAACGGCACTGTGCAGAAACAGACAGAAAAAGCAATCAAAATTAGAGATGAAACCTTGAACATACCATTGGTTGGTCGACTTCGGTCCGAAGCTTGTTTCAAGGGAAGGCAAACCGGGCAGTCTTCGCGAGCGCACGTTTTCCAGTGCTGGATGATCTGCCTTGAAGATGCGCAATGCGGCACTACAAGCAGCAAAAGCCCATCGCTTAGAAATATGGACGACTGAAGAGGAGTCTTAGATATCCTTACTTTGACAGGCTTTTCCGGCCGTGCACTGTGTCATATGAGTGAGGACGCCCTTCATGGTGCGGCAGTGTGGCAGGGTGCACTCGCGCTTCTGCCCGTCGTTACTGGCCTGCATTTCCCTGCGCTGACACTTGTGGGCATGGAGCAAGAGTACCAGCTGTTGCTGTATAATCTTGCGCTTCTCCGGGTCCCCGACATTGCCCACCGAGTTGGTGGGACTGAGCTGGCCGGACATCATCTGCGGCGCGGACTTGCCGACGGAGGGCGGGCCTCCGTACTGCTGCTGGCTGCCTCCTCCCTGCACCAACATGTTCAGCTGAGAAGACGAGCTGGAGTTAGACAGACTTTGGCCCATATTCATCATGTTATTGTTTCCGGGGTGCTGCTGCTGCGATGTATCTTGCAGGGCTTGTGACAGCGGCGACATCATGCTTTGCTGACTCTGGACCGACCCCGGTGGACTGAAGCTCTGCGGCACCATTCCGCCGAAGCGCGTCTGTTGCATACCTTGCTGCATTGTCGGACCGTTCGTCATCGAATTCGGCAGCTACAAATAAAAGATAACAAAATTGAAATGTTGCCAGATATTCAAGGGTGAAGCGGAAGTGCGCTTTTTACCTTCTGTTGCATGTTGGGTCTCTGTGTGAGTATAGCGGGCATTCGCATATTGGGGTTCTGTCCTCGGATGGCCGCTGCAGCGGCCATTGTTTGCTGTTGGATGGCCTGTTGCTGGAGAGCTTGCTGTTGTTGAGCCGGTGTCATGTTAGGGGCACTGGGTGTTCTTTGCATGCCGGGGTAGCCTGGACTGGGTCCCAGGCCGTTCTGCCCCATCTGACCAGCCGCATTCTGATACATGCCGACGGGCGACGGCACCATACCGTTAACATTGGCACCAGTGGGCCCTGGCCCGTTCATCATTTGATTGCTGGGAAAAGGCATTCTCATGTTATTCTGTTGTTGCTGTTGTTGGAAGTTGTTCATGTTAACTTCGTTAGCCTGACTATAGGGGACATTATTGTGGAACATGTGGAGGGGCGAAGGGCCGTTGACCGAGCCGACACTACCAGGCCCATTGGGCATGGACATGGCTGGATGGCCACCGGGTGTGGAAGTGCGAGCTAGCTGGGGCGACTGCCGCAGCACCGCCGCGTTCTGCAGCGCGGGACTGGCTCGGGCGTTCATCAGCATGGACGACGAGTTAGGCGGTGTGGCTGCGCTGTGTGGAGGAGCATTGGCGCTCTGGCCGTTGCCACCGGCCGGCGATGCAGCGGGAGGTGCGTGGTTGACGTCCACAGCAATCTGCGGCGGCATGGGCTGGTTGGTCTTGGCGTTGGCCAGTAACTGGCTCAACTGCGCATGGTGCCGTTGTTGCCCTGCAAGAAGGCAACCCCTCAACATTCACTCTACTACTCTCCTCCGCACATGCATATTTTCCTCTTGTGCAACGACAGATAATAGGTTAGATCGTACCGGAGTTACTGGGTGGCCTCACAGAAGAGTGATCCTGGGAGGAGGCCGAGGTAAGGTTGTTGGTGGAGAGATCAGGCGTGCCATTCAACAAGGCATCCAAATGTGAGCGGCCATTGCTGCCGCTGCCGCTGCTAGCGTTTGCTGTTGTCGTCGACCCGCCATTGTCCGAGTTGACAATGTCGTCAGGTAACAAACCAGCCAAGCCATCTAACCCATTTAGAAGATCGGTGAAATCTGCGGGAGGAGAGGAGCGCATTGGTTAGTTGGCCAGATGGGATAGCTGTTGTGTCTCCTGTATACACAGACGGCATATTCACCTGTACTACCTTGAGAACTTCGGCCTTTCTTTAGTAAAGGCCCTTCAGCACTAGATTCAGCCATCACAGACACTGCAAAGAAACAACAACGGGTCATGCTTCATGGATAGATATGAACGATGAGAGATACAGGGAAAGGGATCACAGATGTAAACCGACAGGGACAATCAACCAATAAAAATATCAACAGAAGCTTCGTCCGGAAGATGCAGCTGGAGCAACCAGTGGAATCTTGCTGTACTCTGCGGGGAACATCTTCAAAACTAGTCCCATTTTTAGAGAATATCGAGGTACAATGGATTTGAATCTCACTTTTGCTTTTTCATTGAAATATAACGGAACGTTTCAATGAAGGTAGCAATATTGGCACTGCTCCAATCAACGCTACCACATTAGCTCAAATGACTGAATTTGACAAACCGACGATTGAACCTCTTCAAGATCCCGTCACCGTGCGAAACCATTCTGATACCTGACATACCTGTGGTGGAGAGTGTAGGCATCGATACCAGAGTGGGATGATGAAGATTTGGTTAGGAACAAAATGGACTGAACACTTGTCATTCAACATCTTAGAGAGTACGATCGGAAGCAGCGACATCCATCCCCGTAGTATCTGCCTTACACCGTAGACCGGGCCTGTAGTAACACAACATCCCAACGATCAGAACGGAGTACAGAAACAAGTAAGTTTAGAGTGAAGGAGTAGCCAGAGTGTCGCACCGAAAAAACGGGATCAACATTCATCGCAAGCAAAACCACAACGTAAAGAATAAAGGAGAGTAGGCGACTTACCACAACAAAGCCTACCAAGCATAGATCGCCCAGCCTGGCAGTAGGCGAAGCTTCAACTACTGCACTTTGATGTAATACAAATTTTGACACTCCAATTTTCCTAATATCGCAGCAGGTATTCCCAGATCAAATATCTTCTCTTGTTACTACAAAAGGAACAAAAGTTCTCATGATGACAAAATGATCACTTCTCTTCCGGACGATCGTCAACATGACATAAGATTTCGGGGACCAAAAACTGTTTCAAGTTGAACCACATGCGTTTTCCAAACCAGCATGGCTGAACGGCGTCTCCACCTAAGCAGATCCCACTTCCACTCCAACAGCGCAAGGCCTTCGCAATCTCACATTTCTTGTACTCTCGAATCCGTCCGTTGTTTTTCAGATATCTTCCCGCAGGACATCAAAGAGACCAAAAGAAAAAATCCAAACCGTTTTTCGGGGAAAATGTAGCGGGTTGAGTTTACGTCCGCAGGAGTTAACAGCCGCTTGGGTCCAGGATTGACCTGGAACCATTTCGCCCAGGTGGCAGCGGAATACGAAGGTGGAAGTCTTAATATGGGAAATGTGGTATCGTGGAACTGCTAGTTTTACAGGCCACACAGCTGCTTCTCCCGTTCCACAGTCCACACAGTTTGATTTTGTTTATCAACTTTTCTCGCACTGATGTCATCCCAATATATAAAGCTTCCCATTGTTTTCTTCCAGCATCACAAGACAACTGCAGCTTCCTGCTGCATCCCTGAATTTTGGAGCGTGGAGAGGAAATATCGGCATCGACGCAGGAGGAGCTGGACAGCGTGGAAAGCCAGCAAGTGATCTCCAACACGGTAAAGCATTTTCCAGTTTAGATCGACGACGTAGTATGGCAGGATTGCAAAAGCAGCTGAACAAGTTTGCCAGCAGGAACAAGCGGAAATATTCCGAGCCAGGTAGGCTTTTGTCGAGGAAGCATCGCTTTAGCTCGTACAGAGTTTTAGATAGTGCAAACCCCCTTCGTGAATTCTTATAATTAAAATTCAATATCAACGACGGAAAATAGCGATGCAATTGTCAATTTTAATTTGGATTGCTAAATGATTAATCTGTCAAATGTCTTGCGCTTTTTAGCCGTTCTGGGAGGTGGGGGAACGAGACAGGGACACGACGGCGACAAGAATCTGGAGAGGGACAGGATGTTGTCTCTGTCGGCTGCCAACCAGCTGAGCCTGAAGATCCCCCATCAGCGCAGTGTTGATGGTACGCTGTCTTCCAATTCGAATGCCATGATTTACCGTGATTCCGATGGAGAAGTTCACTCGGTAAGGCCTAACTCTGATGCGCTTTGGCTAGATTGGTCTTCGTGAACGGTGATATTTCGTTTGCAGTTTCCGGTCTCCGAGCAGATCCTCTTCGAGGAAGGCGGTGTTCAGGGAGATTTGTGTAAGCGCAAGACTCATTCTTACTTTCTTTCTCCCACCAAATTCTATGACTGAACTTCATCAGCCGTTGTGCTTGTAGATCGGGATGGACTGGAAGTATTTGCTCGTTTCATGGAGGCTCATACGTGCTACGACTTAATACCGACCAGCAGTAAACTTGTCGTCTTTGATACTCAGCTTTCTGTCAAGAAAGCCTTTTTCGCCCTGGTTTACAATGGTACGTCTAGTCTACGCCGCCTGCAACAGCATGTGGTCCCACCGGTGCAGCAATAAGATGTTGAAACTTTGGCTTGGTTGCAGGAGTTCGTGCAGCGCCGCTGTGGGATAGCACCAAACAGACCTTTGTTGGTAAAGTACACCGAAGCCGTATAATATTATGTCGCTACAAGGAGACAGTTCTGTAACTGCAGGAATGTTGACCGTTACCGACTTCATCGCCATTTTACACAAATACTTCAAGTCGGGCTCCGTACCGGTATAGGTGGTCTGCTTTTTCTTCAACTTGGGAGTTGGTACGACTGGTTCTCGGTAAGCATAAGCAACTTTGTGATGTGCAGGGCAAGATCGAGGAGTTGGAAGAGCACAAGATCCAGACATGGCGAGATGTGCTGAAAGAGCGGCAGCGACCCTTTGTATGGATCAATCCAGAAGCTAGGTAAGGCTACCTGCACCCACCTCGAAGGCACCTATGTAGAAATCCCAAGGTGACAACGTGTTGCTTGTGTCTTTCAGTTTATGTGATGCTGTCCGAATGCTGGTGCAGAACAAGGTCCACCGTCTTCCCGTCATAGACTCCACCACGGGCAACGTTTTGTATATTCTGACGCACAAGAGGATCATCAAGTTTATGATGATTTATGTAAGCTTTTCCCTTTCGTCTTCTTCCAGTGCATTTATCTGCAGCGTAGAAAATGCATCCCTACCCGTGTAAACTTTTGACTAGCAGTCGTGTCTACAAGACTACCACCGCCGTCCATAGCTTACAAACCAATCAAACCTTTGCACCGGTAGGGATGCATTTTCTTCAGTGTGTGTCAAGGTACTGACGTCAGGGTTTGGTTTAGCTCGGCCAATGGATACGATTGAGTATTAGTGATGCCCACGAAACGCAGTCTATGGGCCTTGTCAACGTCAATGATCCAGATCTTCCACTGCCCAAAATTCTTTTGCGTACCTTGGGCGAACTGAGGGACCAACTGGGATCCTACACCAACATCGAGACCGTAAGTTCGCTCCGCCACTGATGCCTTGGCTAAGAGGCTTAAGAGAGACATCTTGCTGCAGATTAACCCCGACACCAAACTGATCGAAGCCTTGTCCAAGTTCGTTGCGCGGCCCGTTTCAGCTCTACCTGTGGTGGACCACACTGGTAAAGTTGTGGATATCTACGCTAAATTTGACGTTATTGTAAGTCCAGCCGATGTTGTAATACTTCTCCGAAAGCTGAAGTTTGTTACTGTAAATTGTCCTTGACAGAATCTTGCCGCGGAGAAGACATACAGCAACTTGGACGTGACGGTTCAGCAAGCCTTGCAACATCGCAATGAGGTAAGGCCTCGCGCTGTCCGCTCCAAAGCTGGTAGTGTCTATTGTAGTCATCTCTATATTATTGCCCTTTTTGCTCCACAGTGGTTCGAAGGAGTCCACACGTGTTCAACGAAAGATACTCTGGGCAACGTCTTGAACATGATTGTCAAAGCTGAGGTACGTTGGAAGGACTCAGCTTTGTGATGATCTGACATTATTACGGCGCATTTCACCGCTTGTCCCTCTACCTTTAGGTACATCGCCTGGTCATTACCGATGACGATAACAACGTTGTCGGAGTGATATCGCTGTCTGACATCTTGAACTTTTTGGTCCTCAAGCCAGCAGGTAAGTGATGACGAATTGATGCTAGCTTCTGCTGGTTAAGCGATGACTTCCGGTTAGCCTCTTTATGCTCCGCTCTTTCAGGAGAGATGCTTGGCGATCTTGAGGAGTCTCCCGGAAGTTCGCCCACGACTAGCTTGACACCCAGCAGCACACCGTTGCCAGTGGTCCACATAACGGGAACACCGGAATGAGAAGGACTCAGTGAGGGATCCGACGGGTGAAACCTACCTTCTCCTATATCGGGTTTTGGTGTTATTCTTTTCCAATGTTTTAATCTGTTAATTATGGCGTACGAGCTGTAGGTACTGTCAGTGGGAAGGAGCAGTGTCGAGGACTGTCCCGTGCTTGTACATGGGCAGATTTTATAGGTGGTTGTATCTTTCGCTTGCTCTGTGGCTGCACCACAGTCCGAGCGATGCCCCGGTAGTAGCATTTGCTAAGTAATTTTTAAGCGGACCGGCTTTTGATTTGGACGCTGATTTTAGCCTGACTAGACAATAAGAAAAACAGCAAGAAGTTTTATAAAAATAAAGCCATTTGTAATCCCATGAAGTCTGAAAGGAAGGTAGCGAAGGCAGTGAAGCACAGAAAGCGTTAGTCGGAAGCCATATTCAAGTTACTAATGAAAGCGAGCTTTGGACAGCATTCTATAAATGAAGGAAGCAAAGTGACTGGCGAAAGTAGCCTTTAAAGCGCGATAAGTTTAGTATAAAATGTCAGTCAGGCCGTCTTTCACGAGGCGGCATTGAGAGGTTCGCTGTGAGCCGATGGAGCTCGCTTGAGCGACGGACTGCCTTGAGGCGCCTGAGGTTGTGGCTGAAAAGTCAGAACGTCCGAGGGGAAATTGCCAAAGTCTGGTGAGAAGAGCATCTCCAGCTCCGACAGCTTGTCTTCAAAGTCGGCTCCCATATACGGCATATTCAGCAGGTCGTCGTCGAAAGTAGAGTTGCCCAAGTCGGGCAAGAATCGGTTGTCCAGCTGCGAATCTTTCGGCGTGCTGGTCATATCGACAAAGGGTGGCGACAGGGCGTTTTCCACGCGGGAATACTGCGCAGTGTTATTCTGGTCATTTTCATCCGAGTTGAAGACGGCGGAGCCATCTAGGGGTAATGAGGCGGAGGATGCCGAGCGAAGGCCATCTGTGCTTTGCGCTTCGCTGGCTTGCCGGTCGACATTGTTGGCTGGGAGGTTGGCTGCTGTATCGGAGTTTGTGACAGGTAGACTTGACTTGCGGTTCAGCTGGCAGGGAACAGAGACGGAATTGGGTCGCGGAGGATTGCTGGGTGTTTGCCGGCGATGACTACGCTGAGTGCTTTCACCACCGCTCGATAACTTTTGACTTCGATTGGGAACCACCCTGGTGGCGATGTCGACTTGGGCGCGCTGTTGAAGGGTTTGATCTCTGTGTCTGTTGAGTCTTCCCTGCCACCAAAAACAAATTTGTAAGAGATAGTTTCTGCCAGCTCCAGACAGTTTAAGGGCCTGAATAATTCAAGCTGTCAGTGAAAAGAGGGAGAAGGCGCAAGTTGGCATTTTTCTACGTTATCCCTGTACCAACTCCATGGAACGGACCTGCAGTTCCATAACTCGGTGCAGAGGGCGCTGCAGTTGCAGCTCGACCGGGTAGATGCCGACAGCCTGTTCGGCCAGCTGCATCAGCTTTTGTTGCAGCATCTGCAAGTGATTGCCCTGGTTTTTGATGCTTTCTTCCAGGTACCGATGCTTGTCCTTCAGTTGCTGATGGAACATGTTATTGGCCATGTTCTGAGGGTGGCCTTGTTGCAAGTCGAAACCCCTTCCGCGCTGATTTCCTTCCTATCATCACAAGAATAAATAAGTGCTGGTACAAACCGTAAACCCAACTCACTGAACCATAAACAGGGTCTATAACTGTAAAATACCTGATAGGAAGGATTTGGCGGTCGATTTGGGTCAGGGACCAACATACTGTATAGGTTTGGTGATGAATTCTGTAGAGCTGAATGGGTGTGGTCGTGGAATTCCGCTCGATTATCATGCATATTCGACCCAACATTTTGCGGGTGATTTTCTTTTGCCTCCTTGAAGATATGAGGCTCAGTATGGCTTCGCTCTAAATGAGCATTTGCACCCGTTGTCGGTACTTGATTGTGCGTCTGTTGCTGACCAGATTTGGAACGTTGACGTTTCTGTTTGGCCGAGTCGGAGCTATCGGAGCTGGTGGACTTTGGCGGGCTGGACTGACTGTCGATAACGGCCACTTGAGAATGATGGACCCCGCCGTTGGCTCCTGCCTCCGCGCTGACATTTTGCGCTTGATGAAAGGCTACAGCGTTGGCGGGGGAAGAGGAGGAAGTGTCACTGATAGCGTCGGATTGCGGAGAGACCGGATGAATATTGGAGCTGTCAGGACTTTGTATCGGCGAGCTCTTGCCGATGACTTGTGCCTCGTTGTCGATAAGATGCTCCAGCGAGCAACTTGTCATTGTCAGCTGGGTCTTTTCATGACACTGTTTCGATGCCGGGCTGCCTTTCTTCAGCGCCTCCATCTGTCTGGAAACGTCGGCACGACCTTCTTCTTCACTGTAATGTTGATAGATGGATCAACATGTCAGCTTTCACAACAGTCTATAATTCAATTTGCACTAACGTTTCAGCTGCCGCCAAACATGCGATTTGATCCAGTAGGAATGTGTTGGGGTTGAGGGCCAAGTAGGCGCGACAGTTGAGATAAACGTATTTAACATCTTCCGAAAGACCATCGGAAGCCGGCGCAGTCGCGTGCTTGAAGCGATAAACGGCGGCGATCGACTCGCTTTGCTGTGTTTTCACTGCGAATGATAAAAGGTCCAGTGGTAAATACAGTCCTACAGTACAAACATGGCTGTTTGCATTTTGCGTGCGAATAACACGGTCATTTTATGGCGTAGAAACCACTTCTCCAATGCTAGCCAAACTCCAGCCTTGTGGATCATTAGAAAATGTTCTTAATTATTTTTTCCCGAAGTTGGATAATAGGTTCTTGAAGTAAGATGTTGTTGAGCACTCGAAAGTCAAAATTGGATATTATGGCAACTGGAGTTGCAGCGAGTCCGTTGGGACTCGTCATTATCTCGGCAAGCAGGCCGACTACCATCTAGCTCACAAGGCAAGGGGAACAAATCGATATGCCTTGAAGGGCTGGAGACATTGCGAAGACGAGTGAAATATCTGATGTGGTACCGTTTATGAAAGAGGAAAGTCTAGTCGACCTACAGTGATCATATTGAAGTTGGAGGTAGGGGATATCCTCTCGGGAGACATGGTCGAAAATGCTTGTGCCTATCAGCTCTTCGGCTCCGTAACCAGTAAAGAGCCGGCACCTAAAAAGGCACAAGGGTAGATCAGTATTGTGGAGTGGGTTGCTGGAAGGGCCGTTTGCAGGCCAATCGATACTGTGGCGCACAGCATGGCCATAACTGTAATTACCGATCATCCACCCACGTCATGCGCCCATTGAGATCATGGCGTATTACAAAGTGTGTCAAGGGTGAAGTGGCAGGCGACTGATTATTCGTCCTTGAGCCAGCGGAAAGGGATGATGCGTCGCAATAAGCCGGCTGGCTGGCGCTTGCAAGCGACTGCTGGCTGACATTGTGCCTGCTGCTACTCTTAGATGCCATTCCTAGTCCAACCCAAACAATGTCCAACCCTGAAAGCGCAAATCGCCATAACCAACCGCAAACCCAGTACCCTCTTGAAAAGATCGATTCTTAAAGAATGATATCAAGGTCTAGAAATTCAAAGTGAAACTAAGACTTTGAAAGAAGGAACGCAGTTTATACACAACAATTTGGCAAAGTTGATTTCTTCCTTCAAAGAAAGCAATGTTTTAGAGATGGTTGAGCATTGTTCTTTCTTCAAGCTTTGAACTTGTTTTATCGGTTGCATTTGTCCTTGTTTGGAATATTGGACATGCAACAAGGATAGAGGCAGTGAAGTTGGAGCGTGGACCTTACTTGTGGGTAGGGAAGAAGGATCGCTGAGATGGTTGTGTGATGGCGAGTGCTTTATCTTCCTGGCTGCTCCAGTAAAGGTAAAGGGGCGGTAGGAGAAGGATGCGTCGGAAGTGGAGTGAAGGGAGGAGGAGATGGCATGAGCGTCATGAGGAGGAGGGTTAGTTGGGCATGATGGGGCCTGCCAACTGGGTCCTCGACTGCCCTGCACCAGACGGGCCTTCAAGATCCGACTCATTTCCTCCTCCGCTCCATCAGCCTTCTCTTGCTCCTCTTTCCGCATATCGTTCAAGGAAGAACTCTTTGCTAAACGTCGGCCACTACCCTCGCAAAGAGTCGTACACTTGCTGACCGCATGCTTCAGGTGGGCTCTTGCCTCAATTTGGTCGTCCGGATGCAACAGCGAGAACCACGAGTGGCCCGTCAGGTCCGATGGGGCGAAACCCACTTGTTGGAGGACTGATTGCGAGACGTAGATGATGCGACCGAACTCGCTGATGACCAGTAGAAATCCTTCACACGATGCTATATCGCCCTGCATAACCAATATAGACACTTCATTCAGATTGAATCAGATAAATTGTAAATATATTCCAGCAACTTGCTGGAGATTACTGGAAAAGTGGCGGACTGGTGGCTTGGAAAAAGCCCAGGATCGTCAGAGGATGTTGAAGGTCATATCTGATTATGATCATTACTTTACGGCCTTCGTGGTCTTGAAGAAATCATGGCTTATATGGATAATAATTACCGTAGTTGCAGGAGAAGTATTTGCCGGCGGCGTATCAAGGCGGCTCATTTTACAGTGGGCCGTGTGACGGCCGTAGTGGGTGGCGCACAACTCGGGCAAGTCCTCCTTGCAGTCACGTTTCACGTTGCTGTTGTAGCGCAGATGGCTGTAGTAGTGCCAGCACTTATCGCACCAACTGCCTCGTCCGTTCTAAGTTTAGAGCTACCCATGGACTATAGTCTCACCATCGAGCCATCCGGTCAAGAATTGCCCATGCATACAGGCAGCAAACTCACAAACGCCCCAACTGACCACGCCCTCTTCTCAAGCCTAACCAAAATAACACAAACATGTCAATTAATTACTCCGCGATGATATACCATATTCTCATTCATTGAAGCTTTTTACCCATCCTGGTTACGCACTTACATTGTAATCCACAGAGCAAATGTTCATATTCCGTTTATCCAAAGAGCATTCAACAAACTCGGCGTTTTAAAGCTGGAAAAAACTTGGTTAACGTTGTACGTACATAGCGAGAAGCTCACACGTTTTTGACTACTTACCAACGTCCAGACAGGCTGAAAAATTCCGGTGGATATTGCGGAGCATGTTCCCCGAAAAAGTGGTGGAAATACGGGTATCACCTTAATGGGACAGTTGATGAGAGACTTATAGTTTATTTGGCGAGCTCGATTGTCTTTGCTGCATAAAGATAACCCACAGGAGGGAAAGACGATGGGCTATTGTACCTCGATGATGGGCGTCGAGTACAGGTGCAATAGCGATAAAACAACACTCTACCTTGGAGTTGAAGAAAATCACTGAGGTTTCAAAACAAATATCGGACGAATGCATGCAAGTCAGACTCCGTCAAGAGTAATCTCATGTCAAAGAACTAGTTCATAAGTCAACGAACTGCGCCTGCACAAACCTATATGGCCATTCGTACTGCGGTTGGACCATTCCACCAGCAACATCCGCTGGCACATTGCGGACTGCAAAATAAAAAAGCCCGGCCTGTACGATACTCCGAGTACAATGTGTTTGTCGGAGTTTCCCACATGAGTTGCGCACCAACAAGCCAGCTGTTCTTTGTGGCAGACGCCGCCCATAAGCAGTAAGCTCAGTTGTTAGTGCATGACATGACATGCCATGCCATGACATGACATGACTAGCTGTGTTCTGCACAAATTCTCGATCCCCGGAAGAGCCGGGAAGACATCGGGCGGACTTTGGCGTTTGTACAGCCACGATCACCGCCATATACATCGAAGGACCATACAAAGGCTGGGGTAGGCCCTCGTTAAAAACCGTTTTGCGGAAGTAGCCGGTGGTTGGGTCGAGACTCGAGAGGACATCGAAGTACTGGGCCCACATCACACGCACCACTGGACAAAACCGACGCCCCTTCCTGGGTACACTGTACTCCGCTTCCCTCGGAGGTTATAATTTAGGGTTTCAAAACGTAACGTGCCGCGACGGGTAATCACAGCGAAATTAGCAACTTGCACATACGCAGGCATGTTCTACGCTGTCCGAAGCACAAAATACCTTCCAGAGTTCTCACAAAGCGCCGTAACTCGAGAAGATCCGAAAGACTCGGGCGGAAGTGAAACTTGAAAACTCTTTGGACAAAACTCATCACAGAACTAAATATTAGACAAAAAGTCCGGAAGCTGGAAGAGCCAGTCGGGCATGGAGACTTGCTGGTCCGAGGGGTCCATCCTTCAGCAGATCCTTTAACTGTCGCTGGAACGCAGCTCGCTCTTGCGGGGCAGTTTCTTTCGGTAGGGGGATGGCTGAGATGCCATAGAAGTCAAGGTTGAGGCAGTGGTCGGCCATCTTGTAAGGTGGCGCTGTCCTCCTGGCGTTTGGGAGAAGACACGAGCCAAGAAATGGACATGCCGCCAGCTCGATTCTGTGTCTCCTTGAAGAAGATACCGGTCGACTGCCGCTTCTGAACGAGACGGGGGAGGCTGTCGTACATGTCCAGGTAGCGACTAATGGCTTGACGGTACGACAAACCGACAGCAGCAGCATCAGGCAGGGGATGGAAAAGGGTTCTTCTGAGAGGGCTTCTTCTTCGGACACAGCTTCCTCGTTGTCCCTCACATCTTTCTCCAAAACGCACTGAGGCAGCTGTACCTTCAGCTCCTCCAGCTGCTCCGAAGGAAGGCTTGCCGGCCACAGAAGCCGCTGCTGGTCCACTTGTGCGTGCAGCTGACGGAGACGGGCCAAAGCGTCCACTTCCGCTCCGACTTCCGTGACCAAGTTGGGCAAACGAACCGCTGTGACATAGTTGTCGAGGGAACCATAGCTAGATTTCAAAAGCTAGACTTCCTGGTTCCAAATATGCAAAATGTAGAAGATTTGGAACGTGGGCAAATGATCTGAAGCAGATGGTTTCCTCAAGTGGCGCACCCTCTCGGCCCGCAGCAATGGGAAGGTGCGCCACTCAAGATGAGGATCTGGTTCAAAGCATTTGCCCACCTCCCATATCTGTCATAGCTGAAAAGTGCTTATTGGCATCCTGCTGGACCGTCTTCATGGGAAAAAGACCTGTATGTCAAATTGGCAGTCGTGGAAGACGACTGGCATTGCTCGTGGCCACAACGGCCTGTCGTTGCACAGCACGATGTTCTCTGCCCACTCGCTATCGTGCATCAACGTACCGATGAGGATGAGCGTGTGGATGTGGTCGTGCTTGAAGAGGTAGCAGTTGATGGCCGACGGTGGGAGGACCTGATCGGCGCGATAGCAAGTCGACCCAAGTCCGCTGGTCTCGAGCCACGCATAAGGCGCGTACTGGACGACCAGACATGTCACCCGCCCGCAGTCCCCCACGTGCCGGCTAAGACGATGGAAGACTTTTTTCAAGACCAATATAGGATCATGCTCTCCATCATCGAGGTAAATATGGATGCAGTTGTTGACTTGATCCCACAGTGGTGTCAGAAAGTCGTTCCACTCTCGACAAACTCTGTAAACATAGTCAGTCAGGAAAAGGGACATTGGTTAACGGTGAGAAAGCTCGCTGGGAATACAGAAAGTTACCTGCGAAAGCGACAGCGGAGGAAACGTCAAAGTAGGACAGGACACCCATCTGGACATCCCGATGAATAAAGTCCCACTTTGCTTGACGGCCTGACAATTCAAACTCATCCACACCTCGCAGACGAACGGCGGAACCATCAATATACCGCAAAAAAACTCAAGGAGACCAGAGGGCTTCATCTAACATCACCACAAGACAGAAATGGGGCGCAGGATGTACTGAATCATCCGCAAATGAGTTGAACCCGATGGCCGTCTCAGGTGGCGCACGTCATCATTGTTTGACTGAATGTGTGCGCCACCCAAAACGACAATCAAGCTCGACAAGATCGTTTGACGAAGTGGCGCACATTGCCGTAGGTGCTGACCGAAGGTGTGTGCCACGTGATAAAACGATCTGGCTCAGTTCTCACCTGCCACTGCTTTTCTCGCATCGCTATGTCCATGTCCTCTTTGCTGGCCACCCCCGCTATAGCACAAGGTACATCGAATTTAAGTGGATGAACGTGCAGTGCTGCAGGGAGAGCGGGGAGAAGAAGTCCCGGATTTTGGCGGGAGTACAGCCGACCGGAAGTCCGCATAAAAGAAGGCTATATTCTTCAGAAAAAGGATCTTTACCAGCCACGGCTAACCCGATATCCATGGTCTTGTTGCTCTCTATTCTTCGTAGGAGCACCTGAAAGGAATAGATTATTGTTGCTGCAATACGTTAACTAACACCAGGACCTATTGAGGGGTGAGTCACTGGTGAGAGAGCCAGGAGCCAAAGGATGAAGAAAAAACGGCCACTGTCCAGTGTCCATCGATCACGTGCACTGTAGCTCGTTACGTGCGAGTGTTACGTTATGTCATGTGCAGTGTAGGACAAAATAGAGAGGTTGATACTTGCCTGGTTTAGTTCACTGTTTTGAATCAGCACAGCAATCAGACTCCGCCCACTAGCTATACTAAACACGCAGAGGTTGCGACCCGTTATGCCAGGCTCGGATTAGCGTAGTGCAACGTACGTTCAACGGCAGTCGCGAACCAGCAGTTGGAGAGGCGGTTATTGCGGTTAAAGCTCTGTACACAAAGCTACAGCTAAAGTCAGAGTGTGTGAAGTCGAACTGCTAAAAGGCTGCGGAAAAAAAGCTACGGTTAAAAGCTACAGTTCATAGCAAATAGCCAACGCTACAGTTGAACCTACAGTCGTATAAATGAGCAGCTCTTCCAAAGCCACAGTTAACGGTACCGTCAACTATAGCTCTGCGCGCACGTTCAGTAAGCTGACCTCGACGGTAGGTTTAACTGTAGTTTTAATCACAGACTGGAGTATCTTGGAAACTGCAGTTTCAGCTGTAGTCTTGACGCTATATTCTACATCGGAAAAGAAAGCGCTTCTGTCTTTCAAATTCTGCTTGCGAATCGTGTCCAAAGCTGCTAGCCACGTTTTTTTCAACGCGGCGTCGAATTTCGAGCTGGTTTTCTAGTCTGATATGGTTCTGTGTTTCATGCACGAGTTGTCTACTGTGGCTGGGTCGATGAAACGATCGTGACAACAAGCAAAAAGAAATTCTCCAGTGAGACTGGGACTGTGAGGTAGAAATTCGAAACTTGCCAGTTGGAGAAAGTCAAAAGATGCCGTAAAGTAGACGACAGGTAAAGTTTACGGATTCAAGAAGCATCATGGCTGCTTCATAGTAGTCAATGCCCACGGTGGAACATGACCAGGCCGCTAACCACTTTTTACTGAACAGGGCTTAGTGGACTGCACGCGCTAAGCACCGATCAGGAATTTGCATAGCATAGTGGGTTCAATGCGTTCAGGTTCGCCTCCATCGCTTGATCTGATTGGCTGACCACTGTGCTAATCTAACTTACTAAACTAAACAAGGCGAGTATCAACCTCTGGAATTAACCGTTATACATGGGCGTAATACTGCAGCCGGAGCTTATTTGCGACTCCGCCAACGAAAAGTTATGTTTTGCTGCATGCGCAAATTTCATTGGCTTTATCCATTCTGGCTCCATCCAACACCCATTTTTAACGATGCAGTGTGTCGATGGCATACAAGCGTTGATCAAGTAATCAACTGCAATAGGTATCTGAAGTCCGAACAGGATGACAATGTTTTCGTTTTTTTGTCCCTTCAATTTCAGCCAGCTGAACAAGCTCTCCGGAGTAATCCTCTTTCTTCTTCGATTCCCCCAGTATACTTCACCTGCTAACCCATGCCGGATGCTATTACGTGCTTGTAAGTGCCTCACGAACACGCGCGGACAGATACATGCCCCGGTGAAGCCGACGAAGTTGCCGAGATGAAGTCTGCATCCGTACAGAGTTTGTGCGCCACGACGGAAAGGGAGCTGGACTTGCCCGAAGTATTCACCAACGTCAACGGACATGCAAGATCCAGACGCGACTCCGGACTATTGACATCGTCCAACTCTGGCCCGTACAAGAGCAGCTTCAATGGCAAGCCCTTCCGGTGGCAGGACCGGCCACAGTCGAGTCTCGAACTTTTGCAGGAGATTGACGAGCTTTGTAAAGTTCCAGAACGCCTTCCTGGCTTCAAAGTCTACAGTAGAAGTCCCTCCAGGAAGAAGCGCCGTGGCTTTAGGTTCCCCGTACCCAGTATGAGCAATATAGTGAGGGTATACACCCCCTTTGTCGGAGTGTGCAGCTATGAAGCGCTCAGTCTACACCTCGTCCATAAAGCCATATTCACACCACGGTAACACGTCGTAAAATAATCGCTAGGCTTTGCGTTGTCGCCTTACGTAGCCCAAAATCGACATGTCTGTTCTGTTCTTTCAGGTTTTTCGGGGACCATAATTTGTGGATAGTGAATAGTTTGCTGTACACATCGCACATTGGCATCGGTAAGCGGACGAATGCTTCCTTCATTCTTCCTTCTTCATGATTGTCTATTGCCTGCCTTCAAACTAATCCATCATTCGGCGATGCATGAAAAATAATAAACAGGCTTTTTATACTAACGGAGTTTGCATTGCAGGGCTGTATATTTACAATTCGCCGCCCGTTTGTTTTGCTGCTGTTTATAACCGACTGATGTACAGCGTCTTCGGCAGTGTTGTCTTTAACTTCGGTATGCTCTTCTTCCTCTTGCGATCCACAACTTAGCTTAAAACCTGCTAGTCTCGCTGAGATCTAACAACCGGTCCTGACCAGCGACAAACTAATCGCTTCCCTCTTTTATAGGTTCGCTCTTACTATGGTCGACACTGGGGAACAACGTCTCGAGGTTCCATCCTGCCGCGAAACTACTCCTGGCTGCCAGCTGTAATCACCCTTCGTTGGCTTTGATCTGTCATCAGTATTAACTAGTTGTTACATCGGTCGTTTTGTTTAGGTGCTTCAACACTGCTGTACGTCGGAGCAGATTATCTACACTTCCTGTGCGCATGGATGCGAGGCCAACCGTGAACCCTTCTGACCTGAAGCTCGCACTTTCGCTCTTTCAGTACATTCGCTCGACAGCTCGTTAAGATAGTCTAGGTGGACGTGACCGCTTGGGTTTCCATGCTTAATTGTTCTCTGTGGTGTGCTTTTGTCAGAGACCTTTCGGTTCCATTTTTGACCTTGTCCTTTTACATGACGCCGCTAGACATTCCCCGAATATGTCCCCAGTTGTTTTGTTTGACGCTTCCATGAAGCACTTTTTCTGTTTACCTGTATGTGCACTAGATCTGTGATATTTTTCAGATGTAGCATTTATCAGATTCTTTCTGATTTCTAAGATTGTGAGTGACAGTTCGAATCGTGTATGCATGTCGAACTGTTTTCGGTCCGCGGTTCTATCTCGAATAAGATTCTGCCTTGCCGTGGTTCACCAATCCCCAACTTCTCTGCGAACACCTCCTCGATCCGGCCGTATTTTGTACCATTTCTAGCTCGACCATGCTTAGCTGAGCTTGTACGAATCCTACAGGCTTCAGATCATGGAAAGTGGGCGGAAATTTCATGCCCTTACGTAAGATGTACGAACACACATACCGATGATATAACAACATGACAGTACATGGTACTTAATAGTTACTCTGCTGTATGCGCGAAGCACACAAAGAGAAAGCAGCTGCGGGGGAATCCAGTCGCTTCACTTTTTGCCTTCATCTACACAGTATAATCTAGTTGACATCGATCGATATCGTCTAGATTAGCTGCATACTTTGAACTCTATCCTACTGCGCTAGTGGAAGTTCTGGAAAACATTTTACGGACCTCTCTTTAGGTTGTGAGACGTTTGGGGAAGCCAAAAGGTCTGGGAGCTGCAAGTGGGCGGCACAAACTTCTCCACGCAGAGTACAGACGGATCCCTGGCAGGAAGGAATGAATATGGAAGCTTTCCACCAAGTTCACGACGAAAGCCTGCAGACGGTGGAGTGTATTATCAGCCAGAAGCATCAACAGCTGATGCGTAACGCCGAGGAGGTAAGCTGTCATGTGCTCCTTTCTTGCCCATATCTGATCCTTCAGACAAGTTGTGAACTGGGCCTCGATAGGTGAAAGACAAGATCAAAGCAACCTTTGGTGCATACATCGAATGGTTGCGAGAACGCGAAACGACGCTGATGCGCAACGTGGACCACGCTCTGGAGTCGCATCTATCGCGCTCACACACCAGCCTTATTGACGCCTTGTCCGCCCTGCGAAGCCTGAAGGAATCGGTGGAATTGCTGGACAACGAAGCAAGTGCCAACGTTGCTGCCCCACGGGACGTGCGCCATCACATCGAAGCATTGCTTCGTGACATGTGAGTGAACTAGGCAGCTTTTCGTCTAACATATCGCTATACAATTGGGGCTTTGCAGGACGACGGCCATGGAAAATGACATGAAGGTGACGCCTGTGGTGGGCTTCGAGGAGAAGGGGCAGACTGCTTTGCGCAGTGTCATTGACAGCTGTGGTCAAGTCTTTGTGGAGACCAGGGATATGTCCAACCGAGGCAAGACAGTTTCCAAGGTTGGTGGAACCTTCTTTACAGGGCAAGAGAAATTGAAGAAAGGTTTGCCCCTAGTCAGCTAAGACTATGCAGCTCTGCTGGGACAATTAAGCTTCATTTACCGTCCCGCTTCCACATTATCTTGGAGCATTCTGGGCTTATTCTGGCCAATCATTTGGCGTTTCATATCTCTTACGTCGTTCTTTTGGATATGGTTGTAGTGGAGTCGCTGGCTGCAGTCACCATCTGCTTTGGAGCATTCGGAGGAGCCCGATGAGGTGCGCCATGACTTTAATGGGCTGTCGTCGATAGCACAGTCCACTTCCAACAGATCGCTTGCTACTTCGACAACCCAAACGGTAGAAGAGGACCAGGCCGGAAACGGCATCTCTCAGCATTTCAACGCCATTCGGGCCATGAAGGCTGAATGCTGGCTAAAGGCTTCCGCCACGGATGTCACCAGTGATGTCCAAGCCCGGCCCCCTTCCGTCAAGGCTTGTGGACAGGTACCCCTGCAACTCATTTGCGGACTGGGCTTTTACTTTTACTTTCTTCAACTATGACTGATCTTGCTGTACAGGCTTGCGCTGGTCAAATGAAAGGAGGTGGACATGTTGGTGCCAACCTGGAGATCGAAAATGCCCATAAGGTCCAGTGCATGCAGGTGGGTGAGACGAATGCTGCGCCTAATGCAAAGAGCAGGCCGGTCGACAGTGACCTACAGACTTGGCTGATGCGAGTGCCCGACGTTGTCCAGTTGCCATCGGTAAGCCTGACAACATGGTCAAAAAAGATGAAATAAAACATGGGCAGGGCATTGTATAGCGCATCTTGTGCTTCAGGTGGCCGAGGTTTGTCGAGCCCAACAACCTTGCCAGTCCTTGAAAGAATGCTGTGGTGGTTCTTCGGCTGACAACGCTGGTAGCAAACACTGCCTCAGCTACTTCTTCACTCTGTCCAAGCGCTGCGAAGACTGGCTTCCTCCCTCTGAATCTGTCCATTCATACGTCTCCTTGGCCCCTCCAAGCACCAGCCTGCCTGACCATACTTCTAGTTGGTGCGGCTCGGAAGTTGGCTCCTCCCGCTGCAGTGCCAGTCAGTGTGGTGACGATTTCGAAGTGCTGTCCAAGAGCTCCAGCTTCACCTGGACGAAACCACTGACAGTCCCTTCAGACATGCTTGACCGCATGAGTGAAGTGTCGATGGATAGCCGGGATGAGGGACTACGGGAGGACCTGCGGATGTGGTTGAAAGATAGCTCGACGACAGGTGGAGCCATCAGTTGGACCTCCTGTCCAACACTGACTGATTGCTGCATGGGCGCCTGCCAGGACCTTGTGTCGCCACCCGCCAGTGGATTGCACTGGCAAGTGTGCGGTGGGGCTGGCGCCCTCTTCCATCCGTGCCACAAGAAAAGCCTTGACTCGTGGCTCGTCCAGAAACCCATCGCATAATATCACCTTCGTACATTCTCAATATTCCCACTCTAATCTGAAGATTATGCAGAGAACAGTCATGTCTTATTTCCCTAGTACACTTACGTTGTTTCTCCCTTTGACATTTCACCTTTTGGAATTTTACGCTTCTTTTCCGGTCTTCATTGTCACTCTTTCCATTTCGGAACTTATAAATTTTATGTCATGGCGAGCTTTGCCGTGTGTTTCAGCACTGATTTGCCGCTTTTTATGAATGACCTTCAAAGGTTAGAGCGGTGCTTAGTGGCGACGGATGACCTCTTAGTTTGCGTTATCTTGACACCTCCTTATCCGTCAGAGTAAGATGTTGTAATTATAGAAAAGATGTGCGATTGTATTTTGTTCAACGAGGAATGACATGGCTGATTAGGGGCAAAACGGACAGGTGACGCCCTTTTCGCGGCTACGCCAAAACAACGCCCGTCAATTTACCTGCCTTAATTAGCGGCTTCGTACTCTATCGTTTCCTACGGTCAAAGCTCATCCCGCTAATGGGATGACAAAAAGAACGTCTTCCTGTTTTAGCGATGGTGAAACCAAGCAATTCAAAAGGTGAAAGAAAATTAAAAAACAAAGCTCTTTTGAGTTCTGCAAATCTTTGGGTAGGCGTCCACGTAATGTAATTCAGACTTGATCAATTTTACTTTCAAGAAAAGCTCATTGCAGATTTGGGAGCAGCGATTGTGTTGAGTGGTGAAGCGGCACAAAGAGCAGTCGTTTAAAATGATGGCGGCTGGTCGGACGAAGACGGCCAAGCTGCTATTTGGGTTCTGCCATGCACGCGCGGCCCATTATCTTCAATGGCCGGAAATTAGCTCATCCTGTGCAGCAAGACCACCTTGCTCTCTACCTGCCTCCATCGCAACACCTCCCATCCGTAGCCACGCTATCGTGTCCAACATTGAAATGATGGCGCTTAATTTCTTTGACTTCATCTGTACTAATTGAACTCTTTAACGTTAACTGAGCTCTCCAAACCGACAGAAAACACTTTACATCAGGAACTTTCTTTTCTGCGCAATTTTCCTGGGATTCCCATCTTTCGTAGATAATTTTTTAATGTCGGTAAACAGTGTCGTTAGTTTATTTTCGGGGAATTTTCGTGTGCCGGTGAACAGGCGTGGCTCGTTTTCTTTTCCCACGGACTTCCTGGTAAGACTTTTTGATCAAGGCTGATGGTTCCCGAGAGTAGGGAACTAGTCATGTGGGACTGTCTGAGAAGATTCATCTGTTCCTATGATTAATTCTGCCAAAGAAAGAGCTAGTTGTGCTGGCTGTAGTGGAGAGGTTTGCGTGACTGGTAGGCCGATCCTCAAGCTGCCTTGGTGACATTACAGCGTGGGTATAGATGGGAGCCCCTCGGTCCTCTCCACAGCTTCCTCTCCCATCATTACTCTCCACTAAAATCATGCCTTGTTGTGCCATTTCTCTTCCCCGCCATCATTGATCGCTGGCTGCTGCTTGGGAGCCTCACGGTGTCGTCAATTAATTCCACGGAGTGCAGCAGCAGCAGCAGAAGCAAGAGCAGGAGCAGAAGCAACCCTATGTATACATCATCCAACAAGAATTGGGCCAGCTCAGCTGCGGACGATCGACCAACCCGGCCATCCCCAGCCACATCTCCCTCCTCATAGTCTTCCTTCTTCCCGTACATCACAAGTCCACGATACAAACACAGCCTCATACCAAACAACACTCTCTTCCTCAACGACCAACCCTTCAAAAAATTTCTTAGCGTCTTTTGAAACTTCACTAAACGATTTCGGAATTTGATGTTGCTGTTTGGTCGTATTGGGAGCTGTGCGTGCGGTGATGTTACCGATGTAGGTTCAATCTGCCAGGGAGGAAATTATCGATATTACTTGACGTAAATGACCTTTTGTGAGGTCGTGCAGCATGGCACGCAACGGAACTCAACAGCTGACGGTGCAGAGATGTTGACAGATTATTCCTACTGAAACCCGAGCAAAATGCAAATGACGCGGAAGGACTTCACCTGCTTCTCGGCCTAAAGCCGCCATCTCGGACGCTGGCTTTACGAAGTCCGTCCAAAAGTTCTTCCGCTGGCAGGTGGATCGTTCACTCCACAACATCTGCAACTATAGCCTATTTTCCTCGTTGGCTCCTGACTATTTTGTTCTGTACAAATCCAGAAGCAAAAGTCTGTTGAATTGTTATCCTAGGCTTTCGTCGATCGGGGTCGTCGAAGACATTTTGATTATCTTGGATTATTCCAGGATATTGCAAGAGTGATTTAATTACAGCAGACTTGACTGTCTTGTTTGGCGTATATGACGGACGGCGGTACAGGTTGCGTGTTGGCCATCATCGGCACGCAGGAATTCACTCTTTACTACGGGGCTCTACATATCTGATCTGATCGGCGCACTGCAACATGTATGCGACGAAGCGTCGACGGCGTTCTTTAAAAGGGTAAGTTAATTTATTTCAAGTGCTATTCTTGCCTGCAACACGTTACAGTAATTAATGATGTCGGAGCACGGCACGTGGTTGCATGTAGCCTAGCGTTCGATGGTGGGGAACCACCATGGGCCTGCCGCAATTTCCCTTAGTCATGGCTGCCTGGCCGGTCACGGTATACCTCCACTAAGTTCATCTAGCCTGCTCTACCTCAAATATATATCGCGTTCTGTAAAACTCGAAGACTCGCTCGCTCGCTCATTAAACTATCAACACTTTGCATGTCTGGCTCAAAACACCATTCTCTTCCCCGGGTATATATATCGTGCAGCACGCCATGCCCTTTATTTTGTTGAACGCCCCATATCCGTTTTCGGCCAGAGTGTCAAGTGTAAACGCTAAATAACGCTCAGCCCCAGTCTCCGCACGCAAAATTAGTAACACATGATGCATGATACACCAATACCGTCCAGGTTTAGCACGGAAGTTTTTCGACATAAATATTCTTAGGCTCATCCATCTGAAATGTTGTTCCCAAAGATAGTTTGGTGGATAATGTATCATGAAGATGCGGCTAAAGGTCACTCGACTTGGATCGATACGAGTACAGTAAGAACTTGCTGAAGTAGCGACGTTGATGCCTATCAGCGCGAGAAGAACCGGCCGCTGAATTAGCGCGGATACGGATACGGATGCGACAGCGGCTGGCGGTCATCAGTCAGCCTCCCTTAGTATTGATGCGTATTCATGTACCTCATCAAGTCCCGTTTTTTCGCGGTGTACTATTTTGAAAATTAAACATAAACAAAAAAGGTTGGCTCTGTTAAATCTACTGCTGTTGTATTTTATCTCAGCAAAAGTTTGGAAAGAGATAGCTCTATCAAGAAAATGGTCGTCGGTGAGGCGAGATGATTGATTCGATCTGCCGCTTTAAATCAGGACTACGGTACAATTGTACTTTATTTGAAATCAATGTAGAGATTTTTATTATTATTGTCATTTTTATTTTTATTCAGGTATGTCAAAGATATGTGGTCGGCATTCTTACCGGTCATTCCTTCTTTGCAGAGGAAACAACCGATGCCTATCGCCGCAGAAAAATGGGGAAGAGGGTGCTGTTCACCTGGCCCACGGACACGGAAGTGGGCCTAACAGCAGCGGCCATAGCCACGGGACATTCTCCTCCTCCTCCTCCTCCTTGAAGAGCAATCCCAGCAAGCGTCACCGCGAGCGCCTCAACAACGAGCTGGAACGGCTGGCCAGCTTACTGCCCTTTGAAAGCAACATCTTGTCCAAATTGGATAAATTGTCCATATTGCGCTTGGGTGTCAGCTATTTGCGTATCAAGAGCTACTTTCAAGGTGAGTGTACTATGCCCATTGCCTAATAATGCCGCCTTGGGCACAACACACTCTCCTGTCAGGTACAAACTGAAGTGCTCTCCATCAGCTGTCACCTTCAATATCAAATGTGCCCCATCTAGACTACATCTCAATTAATATTTGACGGTATACGCATCAACGAACCTACGCCCGTAACCATCATCGCTTCTTTATGCATCATTGTCGGCGGCGTAGCGCAGAATATACGATTAATCTATCTTTGTGATCAACACAAGCCAACGGATAATTGGCCCGTAATTACGGGTCCGTCGTTGTTGGACTATATACATGTATAGAATGTGGATACACTAACGCTACAAGCTTCAAATTACAGCCTTGCCATGATCGACGTTAGCTTGCTCTTTTGATAGCGCCAACTTGACTTCCGGCCTCCTGAATAATTCTAAGCATAAAATGACGCAGTCTTGCATTCATCATCTGCTCGTCACAGCTGCTCTCAAACCTAAGTCCACCATCACCAGAAATCCGCGTCTATTTCACAAAGGTTTTCCATTGATTCGAAAGGTCAACGAAAGCAATATTTTCTCAGAATGATTTTTCCTCGGATGAATTTGACCGGCCTGTCAAAGCCGATTAGGAGGAAGGAAAGTAGCTTCTGAAAATGGAGGATGAAGTTTGTGAAGCCCTGATGAATGGAGAGTGTGCGTGCATGGGGAAAGATGGCGTGCCGATTCTGTAGGAGTCGTTTGGAAGGATAGAGTTTGGGAGTGTATATTTAGCGGACTGTCTCTCTTTGTTGCAGCCATTCAATTACGGGAGCATGCATATAGCTCCTACGAGGCTCCCAATGGACTGCCACATCAACATGTCACTAAAACTACTTCCGACCATTTCTCCCTCGATCCATCTCTGACACGCAACGACTCGCTCCTCAAGGTTTGTCTCTTTTCAAGACTCCCCCTCATTGGGCCTCGGTCTCACGGTCTTCTCTTCGTCCAAGTGATTTACGTCCTCGCTCTTTCTTCCTAAACAGAAAAATAACCAGTGATTACTCTGACTAATCACCACGACGTAAATACAGCACCATACAAATGCCTTGCCTTGCTTCTTTGCAGGCGCTCAATGGCTTCGTACTGGTCCTTACCACGCAAGGCGAGGTCTTTTACGCTTCCAACAGCATCGAAGAGTTCCTGGGCTTCCATCAGGTATTTCCAACCCTATAACGCAGCAGTCGTATTACAAGGGGAAGTTGTGCACTCCTCTGTCACTTTAGTCTGACGTTATCCACCAAAGCGTCTTTGAACTGATCCATTCGGAAGATCGAGCCGAGCTACAGAAGCAATTGTCGACACTGAGTTATGCAGCTTTGCAGCCTGGCATAACCCAGAATGACGGCACGCCCTTTTCTTCCGGTACAGCAATTGTTCAACATTTTCTCAGAGTTTCATTGATGTCAACTAACGTGGCCTCCTTACAGATGCTCAGTTGTTGGAGCGATGTCTTACCGTGCGTTTTCGCTGCCTTCTGGATAACACTTCCGGCTTTCTGGTGCGTGGCTCTTCACATCATCTCTCTTTCTGGAAACAATACAGTAGACATAAGGATTATTCACTCATCTGGCCTATTGTACACAGCGGCTTGAAATTCGGGGCCGAGTATCGATAATTCACGGGCAAAATGTCCATTCGGTGGGCGACAATCCCCTCGGCCTCATGGCCATCTGTACACCCATCGGAGCACCCACCTTGCCTGAAAATGTTCCCAAGGAAGCCATTTTCCGCAGCAAACTCAAGCTGGACTTGACGGTCCTCAACTTTGATCCCAAGTTAGTCCCAAAACTGAATAATATCATTTATCTGTCAACATTAGTTCTAACATTCAACTTATATTTTGGCGGCTAATATCATCGACTTTAGAGGAAAAGCTCTGCTGGCAATAACTTCGGAAGAAAACAATACCTCTTTGCGGTCTTTCTACAATCTTTCCCATCCGGATGACATTCAGTATCTGGCCAGCGCGCATCACGAACGTAAGCTCTCTCCTCTTTGTTCCGAACCTGAAAAAAAGAAGGATCTCCTGAAGGATGTTTTAACCACCATTTCTCGTCTGTACAGTTGTAAAGACAGGTTCATGCGTCGTGTACGCTCACCGGATAAGTTGCAAAAACGGATCTTCCGGACCTGCAACAGCGGCAAGCCAATCGTGGCAATGGCTGCAGACCACCATGAAAGCTGTCCCCAAAAACGGCAAACCCGATCACGTCTCCGCCAGCCATCGCCCTCTATCGTAAGTTGCCCCTTCACCGAGTTTTCCACTTCCGCTTCACTTCAAGTATTTACAAAAATAATTGATATAAAAGTCAGTTTTGAAATTACTTGCTGGTTTGATTTTCGAACATTATTATCCATGTGGTAGTTTGTATTCATTTCAGGGAAGAAGAAGGCAAAGAGCTGCTGTCAAAGCGTGGTAGCATCACCAAGCTGTGCGACCTCGATCCCGAAGCCGTCAGCGGACTGTCAGTGGGCCTCTCCGACAAGTCCACCTCATCTCTGTTCGACCATGAAAGCTCACCCAGCTCCAAAGCCAAAGCTTTCAAGAAACGCAATACCTCTACCGGCACCACTTCCACTCGTGACACCAACGGCAGCAACGGTACTCACTCCAGCACCTACCTTGTAAACCCGCCACCCCGTCGGCGCAAGTCCGTCTCTTCCGACAACGCCACACTTCGCAATGGGGCCGTCATCGGTCAAGATTACCCTTCCACCAACGGCTACCACACTTCCCACGACGTTCCTACGCTTCCCACTTACTGTCCTACCACAAGCTTCCTCGACAGCCGCAACTACCTCTTCCCCAGCACAGAGCAGTGCTGTACTTTGCTACCATACACTACGGCCTCCACCACACCTTACGGCAGTACCGCCTTCTATTCCCCTGTCCCACAGAGTACGGTGGATGGGACTAATGGACACTCGGACGATCGAAGTGGCACTTACCTGGACGCTACTTCCGGTCGGTCGGGCTACAACATCTACGCTGCGGCGGCAGCTGCCGCAGCCTATAACGACTCCTTGGTTCTTCCTGCAACAGGTAACGAAGATATGAAGAATCATTATACCTACAGAATGGAGAAGTGAAGGAATTTCTGATTGTACAGGTGATTACTTGAAGACTTACTACCGAAGGATAGAACCCAGCTTCTCGGTGTCCAATGGCTTCTCCAGTGCCGCACCGATGACGTACTCGGCCTATCCTGACTCCGGCAGCTTGTTCGCCTCGGGAAGCAAGAGCAACAGCTGGATCAACTCGTCACAGCATCGTCAGAGCGTCGTCGTCTGGAACAACAACTCCAGGCAGACTGACTCGCTGGCTTTAAAGGTGTCAAACTGGAGCGACTTGAGGTCCAACCCAACTGTAGGCACCGCCACTTCTTCAGGAACTTCTTCCTACAGTAATGGCAACGTAAGCTTCTGATGCTCATCAGTGAGATGCACAGTACCTGTATCGTCTCAGGCCGTTCTTAGTCCGCTTCTTTTCCAGCAGGAGCTGCACAATCGTTCTCATAGCGTGGAACGCCAAAGACTATCTTCCGGTGCCAACTGCACCATTCCCAACGGCTTTTCCATATCTGAAACTACCAATACTCTCTTAGAAAGTTCTGGCTGATCTACGCAATAGAATCGCAGCAAGGCAACGTAATTTATTTCTTACCTGGTCTGAATGCAGTGTAGGGGGTATAGCATCTTCTCCATGGTGAAAGAAACCCCGCAGCTGCTTGTTTGAATTTGAACATAAGAGTGAAAGGAAGAACGAGCACCAAGCTTCAGCTTTGTCTAACTAAGGAGTGACAATTTCTCAAAAACAGCCGATTCAGGACGCAAAGTATCTTTGCCCAGAGTGTGGCGAGAGCCCGAAGACCGACCAAAGTATGCCCTTCCTGAAGGCTGAAGCCAAATTCCTCTGGCAAGAAAACGACGAAACAAAAAAGATTCGCTTTGCTCTCGGGAGCAAAGCGAGATTTCAGCGAAAGCAGTTCGTCAGATTATAAATTATGTTTTGTAAAATACCACAGTCAGGCAGTTTATATCAGAGGATTATATATAAATTTATTTCTTTGTCACAAGCTTCGTCAACTCCGGAACAACCTAAGAAAAATGTACTTCCTTCCTGATTTATTTTACGTAGAGTAACCCGTCCATGGAACTTACCTTGAAAAGGTCTTCAACCAGGCCGAAGTCGGCAACCTGGAAGATGGGTGCGTCGGGGTCCTTGTTGATTGCCACTATCGTCTTGCTGTCTTTCATACCAGCCAAGTGCTGGATGGCTCCGGAAATACCCACAGCAATGTACAGCTCCTACAAGAGTATAATTACAGTCCGCAAGACCTTAGAAATATACTCATACACAGTCCTACATGTGAGATGTGACAATTGCTTCTTCTGCAACCGAACAGCGTTTCTGCACGAGACTGCTGGCCATGCACTGCGCAGTGCGATCAGCTGATCGACGTCCGGTTATGGCTCGACTTGATCAAGTAATCAAGTGCGCGTCTGATCAGTTGATCGGTGATTCGGTCTCATCCGAACAGCATAGCGAGCAACTCCGGGCACACATGAATCGTCCGGAACTGATTTCGGGCGTTTGAACTGTCACATCTC
Source organism: Ramazzottius varieornatus (assembly GCA_001949185.1). NCBI lineage: Eukaryota > Metazoa > Tardigrada > Eutardigrada > Parachela > Ramazzottiidae > Ramazzottius > Ramazzottius varieornatus. The sequence goes on along the minus strand of BDGG01000015.1, from coordinate 1,033,801 downwards.
GCAGGTAGGACTGTAGCAAAGTGAACTTACCGGCGCTACGATCTTTCCGGTCTGGCCAATCTGCATGTCGTTGGGAACGAAACCAGCGTCGACTGCGGCTCGCGACGCACCGACAGCCGCCCCCATTTGGTCAGCCAGGTCGTACAACATCTTAAAGTTCTCCCCGTTCTTCATCCCTCGACCTAAAAAGGCAGCACCATACTTGAAGAGACCAGTGGTTTGGGAGACCATTCATCTTACCTCCCGATATGACAATCTTGGCACCAGCCAGTTCCGGCCGGTCGCTCTTCGTTAGCTTCTGCTCAATAAACTGTGATACATCTCCGCCTTCGGATTTTCCAGCAGGAGCTGAAAAGCCAGACACATTGACTACCAGGAACAACTGACGATCCCGGAAGTGTTCAGCCTTACCTTTATCGGTTTCAGCAGAGCCTCCGGAAGGCGCTGCTCCTTCGAAGCATGTCGGTCTGATGGTCATGAGCTTTATTTTCTCCAACGACCTGACCGTCATGATAGCATTTCCAGCATAGATGGGCCGGACAAAGGTGTCCTCGCTCTGGATTTCTGTGACATCACTGATAGGCTGAGTATTGAGCAATGCACCGACGCGCGGGATGACACCCTACACAGTGAAGAAACAACATCAAGCTCAGCGAACACACGAATACTGTGAAAGTCCTAACATACCTTTCCGAAGGCGTCTCCACCAGCAACAATGTGCGTGAAGTTAAACTGTTCCTGAGCAGCTACCACCGCAGGGGCAACCTTCTCTGCAACGATACTCAAATTTGGTCGCTAGTTACAACATATACAACAGCAACACATCAACCGACGCATGATGTCACGCGCTATTTCGCATGGACCGTAATCAAAGTGGCGTCAAATGGGCATTTGCGCATGCATACCGGGAAGAAATCCATGGAAGACATTGTCGTCGGCGACGAGGATTTTCTTGACACCTGCTATCTTTGAGGTTTCTTCTGCAACCTGCAAAACATGTAGCGATATTAGCGGAGATCACTTTATCTACCAAAATTTCTGCATCATGCATGGACGGTCGAGAAGCGAGACAGGAAAGGAAAACTTGCTGCACTTCTTGTCTTCGTACTTTCCCACATCCTTTTCCTAGTACTAGGCATGTCACATCTCCTCCGATCTTCTGGGCTGCCCCGATGGCGTTGAAGGTGATAGGGAACAACCGCTCATTATTATGGGCAGCTATCACCAACGTGCTTCCCCAGCGACGTGCACCATTTCCCTGCAACCGTAAAACAACCTAACCTCGTAATACAAGAACGTCGTAGGGATTTTACTGGCGTGGCGTACCTGAATAAGCCTCCTTGTCCCTGCTCTGGCAAACAGCAGCATCTTGTAGGATAAGTTAGCTGCTTGATTGTAGACTTCCGGTGGCGAAGTAATAGTATCGTCAAAGGTGCAACTTCCGGTTGAGGTGCATGCGCTGCCTGTGAAGTCAGAGTAGCTGACAACGAATAGCTCGCCGGTGTCAATCCAGCGAGAATACCCAAAAGCAAAACGGCCGGGAGAATGCAGTGTGTGTACTCAGAAGCTTCAGAATAAACAGAATGATCCGCTGTCAACAGTTTCGACTTTCAATTACGGTATAAACGTCTCGAAAACCGAAAACTTAAAAAGGCTAAAAAAGGCGATTTGACCTTGAAGCCCCGGGTGTGACAATGCCTATTGGCAAAGCTGAAAGCTCTCGCTGCGGCCACTGTGGTACCGCCCAGGAAATTGAATTCTATTGTTTGGTCATTTGATATGTTTGGGCGATAAAATTAAGAGTTCACGATGATTTCATTATCGGGAAAAGCTCAACTCAAGTTGCTTAACCGGATCTGCATGGAGCCAACTTAACATTAGACCAATCGGTTAGACGGCAGTCTGTGCTTTATGCTCCTCTCGATTTCTGGACGCTTTCTTCTTTGGCAGACTTGGGATGGTGGATGGAGACTATGGAGGAAGACGAGGTGTTGAGCAGTCCATTCAGCGCGGCGGAAATGTGGCAGCGACGTCCCTTGCATCTGCTGAAAGAAACCTTTGGCTATCACTCTCTCCAAAAGGCCGAACGACTGTCCCGGTAAGAACCACCCTCGACTTCTCTGAGATTGATCTTAAGAATGAAGAGGAACTTTCTCGTTGCGGAAATAGGTATCGCAAAGTTTTGCTTTGATTTTGCTGGAAGTTGGAGCAGAAAATTTTGCTCAGTATGGTGCTTTGTTCTTTGGCAGGGTATCGGCTGCATGGAAATATTGGCTGTCGTTCTTGGCCGTCTTCAACAAAGGCGTTGTGTTCTTTCGCCCTGGCAGATTACCTCCTAGAGACGATGACCATGATCAGAAATACTGGCAGGGACTGTATCTCATGCGGGAAACCACAATGAAGCACTTGGTCCTGGTGGGATTTCTACCGTCGGCGCATGCCTACCCCCAAGATGCGCAATGTATGACATTTACGGAAAGCAGCAATGAATACGGCCAAGACCTTTCATACGGATACGAACTGCTGCGAAGGCTGGGTCGGACAATGAGGCATTCGCATCACCTGTTGACTATAGTGACCTTCTATCAGGGAGTGTGCCACCCGGCTTTGCAGAAGGTTCCTCGAGGGAAGAGCGGCATCCGTGCGCTATTCCAAACGCTGTCCCCCTTGCAAAGCGTAGTCTTTGCTCAGTGTACCTACAAGGTCTGCATCGCTTGCGTCCCGCAGAAAGAAAGAAAGACCAAAGACGACTAAGACCTCGGGCTGGATGGAAGAACTCCGCGACTACTCTGCATGGAACTGGTCCTACTGGATGGAACGACTCGAAGAAACCATAACGAGAGAAGGACTAAACCAGCTTGAACAGTACTGCAGCCATCAGTTACGCCATCGAACCGAGTATCTCAGCTGGGAAGACTTTGAGGGAGCGCCAGCGAGATATGACAGCAGATGCGACGGCGTGGAAAACCAGCTGTGCAGTCAGTCCTTCGTCAAATAGTCTCTCTAACCAGCAGCCGTCCTTTTTGCCTTACTTTGGCCGTATCCAGTCGAGCAACTTCATTGGCTGAAGACCTCTTTGGCAAGCCTGAATACCCAAGCTCAGGAGCGAGTGTCCGCTGCTTATAAGTCTTACCGAGGGTGGATGGACTACGCGATGTACCAGCCGGGTAAGGCCAACGACGTCTGGCCGGACGGCAGAGGTGACTGGCACTTGGAGCACCGCAGTGCCGAGCAGAAAGAATGGCAGGTGTAAGTGGACATCCACTAGGACTCTACGGGCCGAAAGCTGGAAGTCATCGACTGTGCCTTCTTGGCCCAGTTTCTCACCCTGTTGCCGCAAGTACCCAAAGCTCTATTCACGGTTCCCTTCGACTTCAAAGGACGAAGAGACTGGCGACAGATCTTGGCTCCACAAGAAGAGTTGGCAGAAATTAGCAGCGACCTGCTCAAATTCAAAGAGCGAACTTCCCCATTCTAATTTCTAACTGTCAACTTTAAGGTCGATTTAGTGCATTTCCTCAATATCTCTAGGACATTTCCTCAATGTTCAACTCTTTTTCTAGTATTAGTTTGTTTTTCCAACTCTACAGGACGTTTTGAACTTTAACACTGTGCGAATATAGTGCTAGCTTCTTTTTCCCCAGATTCTTATACTTTCTTTCCTACTGGCGTATGTGAAGAGAAGTGTAAAGTGTTTGAGAAAAATGCGCCTGCGGGTGCTTTATAACACTTTTCGACAAGGCACGAGTCGTCTGTAGCACAAAGTATTGGGGGTAGATTTTTCTCATTAGTCAGAGTTTAGAGAGGAGGTGGTGGCGGTGGAGGAGTTGTGGATTTGCCGGCAGGCCCGGTGGTGACATCGTCGTCGGCGGCGTTTTCAAAGTCACCATCAGTGCCGTTAACAAAGTTGACGCGGGTACTCTTTTCTATCCACTCTTTCATCTGCCAAACGTTGGTGTATACACCCGGAGAACCTGCCCGAGCGCAGCCCGGTCCCCACGAGACGATGCCGTGCAGGACGTAGGTACCGTTGCCGTCATCGCAGACCAGTGGTCCACCTACCGCCAACACCACAAACTAAAGCACTGGCAACTAGCAACGATGCATATCAATAAGCACATCTTAAAAGCATATCTTATACCTGAGTCTCCCTGACAGGTGTCGCGACCTCCTTGATCGTAGCCGGCGCAGAACTACAAAGAAAACCTTCATACCAGTTACGCTCAAAGGCTTAGGTCTTGGCACGATTAACGGCCTATCAAATTGGCTGAGATGCGCAAGGCTCAGTCCACTTACCATGGTGTCGGTCACCGGCAGCTTCTTGCGGCAGTCAACCTGAGCCATAACTTCGGCCGAAGTCTGTTTCAGCTTGTCCGTACCGGAGCCCACATACCCTTGCTTGGTGGTTTCTGAAAGCGTACACGTGAGATAAGTACACGGCCATGCAAGCACACCTTCTTGTCACGATGAGCGAAATGTGTGAAAGTTCCTCACCTCCTTCCCTGGTATGTCCCCATCCCCCGACGTAGCAGACCTTTCGCTCGTAGCTGCCCACTTGTTCGTACTTGCCTGCACCGACGTACCTTGTCGGCAGACAAGCCGGCATGGTATCGTTGTCGAAGGGTTCCACCAGGCGGTCCAGCTTGATCAGGGCGATATCGCTATGCTTGGTCTTCATGACAAAGCTTTCGTGCTTGATCAGTTGGGCAACGGAGTACTTCTTGCTGCTGTTGTACATCGCCTTGGTCAGATCTTCCACTCCCATGTAGACCTTGACGTAGTACTTGAACTGGGCTGGCGTCAGGTTCTCCAGACAGTGAGCCGCTGTCACCACCCACTCCTTGTCAATCTAAACAGAGAAAGTACATGCATTGAGCCGAAAGGTCACCGAGCCGCCACTTGTAGACTTACCAGTGTGCAGTCGCAAAACTGGCGATAAGTCATTCCTTGACCTGGGCGACTGACTTCTTGTACCAGAGCACAGATCCAGGGCCAGCTGTTGTTTTGGGCAAGACCTCCGCCGACAATGCGGAAGCCTTTCGATGGGGGATTTTGTGGACGACCACAAGGCAGAGTACTGTTCCGCTCCAAGTTGGCCGTGCTTTCACCAGCTGCAAAAGCCCCAAAGTATTATTACGAAATAAAGCGAGAAAAAAATCCAGCAACGGGTCAGAAATTACCATCAGTTCTCCATACTGCAACGATGATGGCCGCTATGCAGCACAGGAGGAATGAGCGGTGCATTTTGTAGTAGGCCGAGCAAAGGCCGATGTGCACAGTCGAAACGGTCCGAAGTGAGCAACGGACTGAGGCGGAAAGTCGGTACTAAGTCCCAGGTAGAGAGAGAACCGCGACCTTGAAAATCACTCCACGAAAAAGGTTCGAATACACGTGGCAGATGATATAGGGAGTATCAGGTACAGTACTTGAAATGAAACGCACTTTTTCTCATGGAAACGTATGAACCTTTGAGGACCATCGTGCGAGTAAGCACGACTAGCTTCCCATTTTTTTTGTCGAGGGATCAGCGTTATTGGCCTTGACCTGCTGTCTCTTGCCAAATCGAAAAGCTGTTGTCGTAGCTTTACTTCTTGTTGAGCACTTTTAGGCACGTTTGGAAATCGGCAGATGCACGACTTCACAGAAAACTGGTTTTTGCTTCGTAAACATCACGGGAAACATTCCCGACCTTTGCCAATTTTACAAAACGTTATGGAACAAAACATCTCTCTCTATATATATCACAGATCTCGTTTGGTTAGTTCCCTACGGTCTTCTGGGATGATGGCCAATTTTCGAATGGATCCAGTCTCGCATGAGTGCGACGTTGGTGTAGATTCCTGGCGCTTTGGCTTGAGCACAGCCCAGTCCCCACGACACCACACCGTACAGCAGCCACCTGCCGCTTCCGTCATCACACATCATAGGTCCACCTGGTGGGTAAACCACACTGGGTAAAACCTACTTTAGCAGCTGCCGTACACGCGCCT
>BDGG01000015.1:869556-1027761 GCA_001949185.1 Ramazzottius varieornatus | reverse complement strand
CCAGGCGCGTGTATGTATAGTATCTTCCACCTGAGTCTCCTTGGCAAGAATCGTATTTGCCACGATCATACCCTCCACAAAACTACGAGGAGAGACGTGATCAAAATTAGAAGGGTTTTTCATCAAGACACCCGCTTTCATTGGTACAAGAATATATTATACCATCTTGTCGGTGATGAGGTATCCAGCCATGTAAGTCTTGCAATCGCTGTCCGACATGACTTCAATGGCCACCTGTGAAGCCACAAAATACTTGAGTGGCACGGAACGGTCATGTGACAAGAGAGACGCCAAGCACGGACCTGTTGTAAGTGGTCACTTCCGGCTCCGATACTGCCGCCGTCAGCTGGTACAGACCAAAAGAACAAACAACTAATATTATTGTAACTTAAGTCAACTGCCTTCTTCACTTCGCATGTACCTGCAGACTGTCCATCGTACAGACGACCCCAGCCTAAATTGAAAGCGGAAGTGTGACCGGATTGTCTTGGAAATTCGGTCAAAGCGATATTTCGTACCGGCAACGTAACAGAGACGACGGCCCTTGGCTCCCTTCTGGGCGTATGGTGGATCATGAACAGACTTGGTCGGCAGACAGGCCGGCATGGAGTCATTTGAGATGGGAATGTGCCGATCTATGCGAAGCAGCGCGATGTCGTTGCTGGTCGAGCCCACTGGGTCGTTGTAGTTCTCATGGCGCACCACCTGCAGTATGTGGTATTTGTGAGCTCGCGTGGCCATCTTCAGGTTTTCCACCCCTATGAAAACCTGGACGTTGTCCTTGATCTGATGGTCCGTCGAGCCGTCCACACAGTGTCCTAAAAGCCACACTTCCGCCTACTTCACTCCATACAATATGCTCAGTTGGTTCTCTGCCTCGTATCACATACCTGCGGTTATTACCCATCGTTCATCAATCTAGAAACAACAGACCCCAGTAAAACTGTACCCCGTAAGGGAGGCCTTTTACGCCTGTCGTGTATCAAGACGTACCACCGTACATCCACAAAACTGTAGCGACGGCATCTGCACCAAAGCGCAAATCCATGGCCAACTATTGGCACGGGCAAAGTTACCTGCAGCCAAGGGAGATTCTCAGATTGATTAATTGCCAAATATGCCCGACGAAGCAGGATCATTTTGCTTGGCCCTTACCGTTGACGATGCGATTTGGGTTGTTTGAAGGAGGACTCTGCGGTCGGCCACAGGAATACCCAACAGGCTTGTCATGATGATCAGTAGCCGTAGCGGGTGTTGTCCCGTAATCGACCGCTTCTTTTCCAGAGTTGAAAGGATCAGGTCCCGACAAGCCGTCTGTGGTCACCAATGTGGCCGGTTCAGCCGCCTTGTAAAAGATCTCAAACCCTTTGCGAGAAGTTGGCTCTTTGTCGGCGAAGGTGTGGGTGCAGAAATCGACCACCACTGTCCGTGTGCTGCTCTTCATGGTTCGCGGCACGCCCACAACGAAATACTTCTGCACTACCGCTGCAACCATAACCAAAATTACATGGATACTTTGTAGCTAATAAAGTCAATGGTTAGCATCCATGGGAAATATATAATATATATCCTACCTACATACATTTCTCCGCCTGTAACATAATATGAAAATAATTAGGAACTGATTAGGGATAATGATGAACGAAGGCTGTTGTCTTCTTACTGTTTCCCAGCTCTTTATATTTCTCAACTTGACAAATAAAGTCCAGCTTTGCCGCCACACTGCCGTCGACCAGGATGATGAAATCCCAGGGTCGGATGCTGGAGGCGGTTTTGTTGCCGGTCATGGCTCCCACGGAGACTTCGGCCGTATAACCAGAAGGGACGTTGATGACGGTGCGGCACTTGTAACCTGGTGCGTAGGCGGAAGCGGGATAGCCATCGTGCGACTTGATTTTGCCCTGCTTTGCCGTCCCAGAAGTGATGCGGTGACAGGAACTAACCACTGGTACGTTGACCCCATGCACAGTCCGGATGGCGCTATCTTTCGAGAAACCTGTACATCCGCTTGTGTAGCACGTTACATCATCGTTGGCAACATGGAGCCAATGAGCAAAAGAAAACAAAAAACTCCAAACCCACCTTTCACATTTCGAGTGGATAGAAGGAAGAGGGAGGTCCACAACAAGGCCGGTATGAATAGCATCGACATCGAAACACTTCTTCCGCTCAGTAAAAAACTGTCAAAGTAGGCTCTCTATCTCCAGCGCTGATCCAGTTATCCTGTAAAATAATAGGGCGTCATGAAATATGACTCTATCACGACGATGAGTATGACAAGAAACATGTACCGGTAGGAGATAGGAAGAAAGGGCTGGACATAGAGCTTGGGGTATAGAACCAAAAAGGAAGTGTTGATGTTGTCGAGGGAAAGCACTTGTGTACCCGTACCTGTGCTTGGCTTAGCATGGCGGACCCACGAGGTGGTGCGGCGGCCAGTTGCCGTATCTACTGCTACCTTGCGGAGACGAGAGAGTCGGCATACTTGTTACGAAGCAAAAGTCCGCTATCTTCTAACAAGAGACCCAAGTGGCGGCCTATCACGTTTCCAGTCTCAAGCATGTGGCCACAGATTCGCACTAGCGAACGACACCAATCCCGCTCACGATCACCCAATCCCGCTCAACGATCACCTATACGTAAAATCAGCAGACTTTAATCGTCTACACAGCCGCCTAAGCTTCCGCTTTGATCTGACACCACAAAACGAAGCCAGCTTTCCCAGAGAATTCCAGCGCATCTACGAAAATAATAACAACAGCTAGAAACAAGGCCAGCTCAGTCCGGTTACAATCTGAAAAAAAAGCAGTTCCGTTTCAAGAAAGAATATTAGTCAAGTTTCTTTTAAGCGCAAAGCAATTTGTCACTTTGCCAGAAAAGACTGTCGCGCCAGCGTTCAGGCTGATAGGCACATCTCCATGATTCATTCAAGTCCGAAGCCGAGAGGGAAGGGGAGGCCAGTGTGGGGAGGAAGCTTGAAAGGAGCAGTGGTTCATCGCTCTTGTGCGAGCAAACCACCTTCTTGGTTCGCTGTCGATGTTTGCGCGAAGAGACAGGGAAGAAGGCTACGGTGGGCTGGCTAAGAAGAGGTCCATGGACAGCGACCAAGAGGTCGGCATAGTCCTGAGGGAGAGTCGTGTCTTGAGCAGGTGGGGCGTCGCCAGTTGCACTCTTGGCAGAACCATCGGCTCTCGAATGGGCTCGCGAGATCGTGGCGGCGACAGGGCTGCGTTGGTCGCCTCTCTTGGCGCTAGGGGCGCTCAGTAGAGTGGTGTACATTAGGACAGAAAGAACGCCGAAGGAGACGTAACTGGCCGCCAGAACAGCTACAACCTGCGAGGAGACAAACACATGTCAATATACACCTGCATACAAAATGGCATGGGCTACTACGGTGCAAAGGTATGCAGGAGCCTGACTGACAAGCAGGATTCGTCTTCCGCCCTTCTCAAATATCAAAGTTACAACATTTTTATGGACAAGGGAAAGTGTGAGCTCGTTGTTACCTTTGCAATGCGGGAAAAGAGGCTTTTGACAAAGAGGGAGGCGAAGAGGTTATTGAAGTGGAGGAGGGCCATCATATCCGAGTAGGTCATGGACGGACGGTATTTCATCTGAGAGTTAACGATACTAATGAAAGAAGAACAGGCTTAGTCTTTCTCTTCAGAGATATCACAATGCGTCTGTCGATACACACCCAGTCTGGACTTTGGCCATCATGTTTTCGAATTCCGCTTCACCGGAATGGAGGTCCCAGTCCAGCGCCGACAGAAACTGCACTTCTAGTCGATTCAGTGTCTTCAAGGGGATTCTGCATTGCCGAGCCCAACTGCCATTGTAGCAATCTCCAACTTCACCCACACTACAAAATACAACAGAGCAAATCTTATGTAGACGTTAGTTGTTGTTTTGATGTAGGACGGAGGTCTTAACTTACTCGTAGAGGTATTTGCAAGCAGACATTAACGCGACGATAAACAGCTCCGAAGAACTCATCAGGTTGTCAGCCGAGATTTTGCCATTGGTGGAGTGCAGCCTTTCCAGGTAGATCAAACAGAGCAGCAGCGCCGAAGGGGAAACGTTGTGTCGCCTATGACGAGAAAACAGGTTCTCTTATATGCATCTATGCAGTATCGGAGTCATAGCAGACTGTTCATGGGCACCAAGTTCCTAACCAACGGAAAACAAACAAGCATACTCACGTTGCGGTCTTCACAACGTTCAAGTCCAGCTTCGTACCATACTGGGATCCGATGACATAGGCCAGTTCTGCCAAGATGCAACTCTGGCGTTATAATTATAGACACGGCACAACGGCACAGCCTGAATGAGGAACAATAATATGTTACCAGTCCAGTCGTCGAAGTCTCTGTCGCCATTTCCGGTCACTTCGTTCCATAACCCCAGCCCAAGAGTTCTTTCCAGCCGCTTACAGACGTACGCATGCTCTTCAAAGTGCTAAGTAAACACAAGTCACAATTAGGATATGTTCGTAGCCACAGACATTTACGTAATAGATGGGAGTGACGGATGATTACAGTATACCTGTTCCTCGGTGGCAGATTCGTTCCCTTCGTCTTCAGAATCGTAGTCAACTTTCTCTATATCCTCACGAAATATGGAGGGCGAAGATCTGGACAATCCACTGTCCTGTATCAGAGACATCGGGGATGTTGTTTCCTTCTTCAGCGGAGACGATTCCGCTGACTCCATCGAAGGCCATGTCTGAGATTCCTCCTCCTCCCACGGTGACCTGTCGTGCTCGTCCTTCTTGTCCTCCCCTCCAAAACCCATTCTGCCCAGTCCCAGGCACTAACAGAGGTAGTGCTCCTTCCTTTGGGGATCAGAATATCAGGATCAGGAGCCGACTACAGAGAAAATGCCTACGATCACTGATGTGCTGCTCAAGCGCGCGTCTGTCGGAGCATGGCAAGCTAAAACGCGCAAAATTAAAATGATAGGCCATAAATTTACCGGAGCCAGGTCTCGTATATAGGAAACCTTGGCATCGAATCCCGGTGGAAGTGCTTTTTCAGATATCGAGCTAACAGGTGCAGTCAATCAACCGAAGTGTGGTTTTGTTTCTTTTTCATACCCAAGCTGCGGTGGAGGTTGATTGAATGATCTTAATTTTCGGTCAGATTAACAATCTGGTACGTCACAGAATGGTTACGTCATGATGGTGCTGGCAACGATACGGTATACCGATATCGTATCGAAATATATCGAATCTTTGCGTAAAATATGCGGCAGATATCGTATCGAAAATATCGATATGAAACTCGTATCGAATACTGCAATAAAATATTCGGCGATATCGTATCGCGCCATATCGATATATTTTCGATATATCGGTATTTTGCTGAATGGCAAACTCGCCAGTGATATCTCGTTTACGGGAGACCATGGTTGATTTTAGAACTTGATTTTGGCCATGGTGTACCCAGCACACTCCGCCCATTCGGTTCTCTTACTAATTCTGTCCAGGTTTCCATGTGTTTAAAGTCTTGGTATAGTCATGTCTTTGCTGCATCCGACGCTTCCGATCTTACTAATACTTTATGCGGAAGTCGGCTTCTTGAGTTCTTGACCTTGAACCAGTGGGATTCCAAAAAACTCAAATTCCAAAAATATCTATATATCGCTGCGATATGATACGATATATCGAAAATACGGTATCGGAAAAATATCGTATCGAAATATTGATATCGAATGAATATCGAAGACTGCGATAAAATATCCGCCGATATTGTATCGAAAAATATCGTATCGAATTTTATCGTAAAAGTGAGCACCGTTCTTCGCAATATACTGTTGTGGGCTGGAAAACAGTAGTAAAATCGGCTTTTTTTCATTTTCTGGCCGGATTCTACCGTTTTTCGGTTGAAAAACAACGACGTTTACGTTGCGTTTGATATGCATTTCCGTTGGTGGGCAGAAACTCTTGATTTTTGAATGCAGTGCAGTGCAGTTGCAGTTTGGAAAACAGCACAGAATTGCATATGCGGTGTACTTGCAGTTTCTGGAAACCGGATGCACCGCAGAAGCAGCACTGGTTTTGCGAGAGCTCCGCTCAAAAGGCTGGCCTTCCGGCGGAGCTTTAGGATGAATCATAGACCGCTTGAGTCATCGTACAAAACTGTTCACGCATTCTGAAGCCCTTAAATTAGGAAAACTATGGTAAGCCTGAGCCTATGGCGGAAAGATCAAAGGATGGGAAACAAGGTTCTTTCACATCTGACGTATTAAAAGGCGTCTTTCGGTCAGATAATCAACTCTAGTAAACTGTGCGCAGACCGGTCACCACACCCACTGATCGATAGACAGAAAGGACGGGTCAATAAACCCGCTGCAATTGGGCAGTCAAGATATCAATGCCAATGGCTAATACAGTCCTGCCTATGAGATGTGACAGTTCAAACGCCCGATCTCAGTTCCGGACGGTACATATGTATACGGGGGTGCTCGCTATGCTGTCCGCATGAGACCGAATCACCGATCAACTGATCAGACACGCGCTTGATTACTTGATCAAGTCGAGCCATAACCGGACGTCGATCAGCTGATCGCACTGCGCAGTGCATGGCCAGCAGTCCCGTGCAGAAACGCTATTCGGTTGCAGAAGAAGCAATTGTCACATCTCACAGGTACGACTGTATCGGTGGTCAAACATAGCAAAACCAATGGCCGACCGCTAGTGCTCAACCTAGAAAGACCAATGGTAAACCACCAGTGGTCAAGACAGCAAGACCAACGGTTAGCCAATAGTGGTCAATCTACCAAGATCAATGGTCAACCAACCACTATTGATCAACCAACCTACCCACCCACCCTGGCGATTGTATTATTGTACGATCATCTACCTTCCTAACTAGTTAACCAGCCGCGCGGCTGCCGATCGTACAGCAGGCAGCACGAGTTACGTCATATCCTGTCGGTCGTACCATTGTCCGACCGGCAGGGTCCTGAGTAATCAATTCTTTGTAAATCAACTAGCTGTTCTTGCGAGTTGATTCCTACGAATTTTCTTGATCAGACACAAAGCCATGACTCCGCAAAAACTAAAAAAATTGGAAAAATCAGAAAAAAAAATCAGGGAATTATCCTGAGGAAAGGATCGTGCTGTCTGGAGCTCGAGCTTCCTCAAATGAGTTTGCGATTCGAAGTTCCCTTGGGTATCAGCTACTGCTGCAGGCTTGCACGGCTCTCTGTGAATGAGATCACCACACCGGTCCACACGTGGTTTTCCGGAATGTCTTCTACGAGGTAATTACGAAATTGCGATGTTATGGTACTGGCCGCTGTTCGGGTCCGCAGCATAACTCGTCGATCTTCCTCAGGCGGAGCCGTCGATTTGCTGTCCATGCGGTCTGCTTAGCGCCCAGCTGGTTCAATGTGCACACTCCTGGGTGTGCGGCGCGTGGGTTACCTGGGCGAGAGACAAGTGGTTGACTGCTTGTTGCGCCGTGGGCGAGAAGTCTCGCCCACGGCGCGGATGATGAGGGAAGTGAAGACTGTGAAAGAGGCTGAAGAGGAAGGGATGTCAACTTGTTCATTTTAAAATCCTCCCGTTTCGTGACTCATGTGAAAGATTGATGATTGTTGTGTGTGGCAGGCAGACGTGCTGGCTGCACGCCTTTGATCATTGCTCTGTCAGTGGGAATAAATAACAACTTTTCGGAGTGTAGCGCATACTTGCAAAGGTTGAATGGGCTTTATCTGTATTGTGTACACTGCACGGATGTCAGGCATTATGCATTGTGCTCCTCCAAGATTGGAGCATGTCTCCTCAGATGTTCGGACACTCGAAACCAGGCTAATTACATAGCCGTAAAGGGCTTGAAGATCTCTTGAGATTTCCTCGTTTTCCATCACAGCCTGACATCTTCGCACTTCTGCCCCCAAAGTCGACCCATCGGAGGACATACTCTTCACCATATACTCCGGTAATTATTCTTCCTGCACTATGTACTCATCATTCAACCATCCTTCCTTCCCCATAACACTGTGTGAACAATATCGGGACCTCTCTTGTGCTCAGATTTCAGCAGGAGGACTTTAGTATGCGTGCTGTGTTTGTTGTTGGATATGAAAGATGTTTGCCATGTGCTTTTCCTCACCTGTGGTTTCATCTTGTAGGTCTTGCTGATTACCTTCATCAACTGTATCCAGCCATGTCTTTCTCTCCACAAGATGGGTGCATGCGGGGAACAATTAAGATGAGATCGTGTCCGTCGCTCTGATTGATCTATCAAAAAGTCTTTTTCTCATATCGATTATCGTTACTGTGGCCATTGAGGGCCGATTGCCAAAAGGACTGGCCATTAGGACACAGCCATCATGTTCTCGAGGTATTTAGACAGTCAGCGACTGTGCCTCAAAGTACTGGCCTAGCTAACCTTGGCCGCATGCTTTCAGTGTGGAAATGTGCGATGTGATGCCGACGATAAGCGAGGATGGCGTCAGTTCGCGTGGATCGCTGGTTAATGGATCGGAAGACGTCCAAGGCTTGGAGTCGCTGATGGTCAACATGCTGGATGAACGCGATAAGCTGATGGAGGCCTACAATGTGGCTCAGGATCAGCTGAACGAAGCCAAAGCTCGCCTGGCCGAACTGGAAAAGGAGAATCGCGACTTGCAGAACCAGCTCGACACATCACTCCCTCCCGTAGGTTCTGCCCCATAACGCCTGACATAATTATATCACACGAGCTGTCAATTCTTGCAGAACGTGGCCGTCTTGGCCAAAGATCTGAATCATGCTCGATACGAGCTGTCAGAAAGGGACGAAGAGATATCAGAATTGAAAGCGGAGAGGAATAACATCAGGGTAGGTTCCTCTTCCATTGTACACCTACTGTATTGTGGGACTACAGAGAGGCTGTCGATTGTGGTTGAAAGTGGGTACTTGTAGCTCTTGCTGGACCATCTGGAGCAAATGGTCTCCAGGCACGAGCGAGTACTTCGGCAGAATCTGCAGAAACGGCAGATAACCGGTGGTAGTGCTGCCCATGGAGCCACCACCGAAGTGGAGGTCCTCAAAGCTCTGCGTTCCCTCTTTGAGCACCACAAAGTCTTGGATGAGAAAGTGCGCGACAAGCACAACAAGGAGAAAGCCAAAGTTGCATCGTTGGAAGATGCTCTCATAGCCAAAGAACAAGAGGTAAGCCGCTGTCTTGCTCCTTCCCTACATTCGTTGTCATTCGCGCTTCTCCATGCTTGTAGATCGAACGGCTGCAAACTCTACTGGCCACGGTGTCTAGTGGTCAAGCCGATGCTCCTGCAGCCGGTAAAGCTCAGCAGAACGGCGAAGCATCGAGCAGCGACTCGAAGGCAGTTCGCGATGTACCCACTTTGCACGAAAGAAGGGAAAGTATGGATTTGGAGGCTGCCACCAAAGAGCTGGCCAGCCTGCAGAACAGTTACGCTCAGCAGAGGGAAGAACTTCAAAAGTACCGCGAATCCTGCGCCAAACTGTCACGAGAAAATGCCGAGGTATGTTCAGCATACTGTCCACTTGCAATCATCAAAACTGTTCTTTGCTTAGATTTCCGATGCCCGAAAAGAGCTGGAAATGAGGTTGGCTGGTCTGGAGAAGCGATACAAGTCTTGCCAGAAGGACACTGAAACACTGCAGGAGATTACCACTAAGCTAGAGGCAGAACTGTTAGCCAAAGATGGCTCCATCCGTACGGTGAGAAACTCAACTTCCCCCAAGTTTAGAAGAAGCCAATTATACTGTACAAGAAGTGACGTTTCCGGCATGATGTTTCTGTAGCTGAACCAGAAGATGGAAAGTCTTCAACAGCTGCTGGAGGTGTCGGAGAAAACGCTGGCTAGCTATCGGGCTAGTGCCGATGCTGGCACGGACTCCGATGGCGGTGCCGTAGCTGTGGGAGCTGCGGCTGGACTGACTAATGGACGACTGATTGGCTCTGAAGAACAGCTGAAACAGCTGGAATCACAGTTGGAGGAAAGGAAGACGGACGTTCAGAGGGTAAGAAGAGGCAGTCCCTCTCAGCAGACATGATATAAGAGGGATGGATATGTCATACACATTACTTTGCAGAGTCGCCAGCGGGAAAAGAGAAATGAAGAAATTAACTGCAGTCTGAACGAAACCATTACCAAGCTAATGCAGGAACAGGAGGAGAGGCTGCAGGAAAGACTGCAAGAGCGTATGCAGGCACTGGATGATCGCAGTCGCCTCACCCACGAACTAGAGAAGACGAAGAGTATGCTGGAGGAAACGCTGGCTGACAAGGTAGGTAGTCGCCGCGCACATGAGATTTAGTATTGACTTGAAAATCCTTCTATGGCAACATTGTAGGATCGGCTGGAAGAGCAGCTGAGGTTGATGCAGCACCATCTCAATCATATGGGACAGGCGATGGTCAATGGTGGCCACCTGCGCAATGGCTTGAATGACCCTCGGGGCAGCCCCTTCAGAAACCGCCAGCACGGCTATGCCGACATCGATATACCCGCGGTGTACCGTCGAAATGTCCCTGGTCGCCTTCACGCTCTGGAAAACGATCCTTCAAAGGTAATGTACATTTGGCAGTCCTTGAAAGGAAATCTGGACACGTTTCATGGGGCTGCATACACTGTGCTATTGGTTTATTGGGGGGCCGTCGTATGCATGTTCATGATGCCAGATCTTCTGATGACTCTGTTGATGCCACGTGCTGTCCATTTGCAGATCAACACCTTGTCGGAGGCTGAATGGGAGAAGATGTCACAAGCCCACGTCTTGGCCAATGTTCAACACGCCTTCGATAATTCGGTCGATCACATGCTGGACGACGCCGATGTGCCGCTTTTTGGTAACCCGGCGCTAATGTCACCGTCGGGGCAGACTGACGCCCAGAGTCTAGCGTTGATCCTGCAAGAGCAACTTGACGCCATCAACCACGAGATCCGCATGATCCAGGAAGAGAAGCAGAACGCCGAGCTGCGAACCGAAGAGCTGGAAAGCCAAGTGGGCAGCATGGACTGGAGTCAGATTGGTCGCAAGTCGCCCGAGCTGACAACAACCAACACGGCCGTAAGGCACCCCTTTCACTTGCCATGGCCTCTGTCCTTATGACCAGCTTGACCTTGTGATGTTGCAGGAACACGAGCACCAAGTCAGCATTCAGTTTAACGCCGCTGCCCAAGCTCAGCATGGCGGCAACTTTAACCCCGCTCAACTCTTGGCGGAAATGGAAGAATGGAAGGAAAGCGAGGACATGCAGCATCCCATCCGCTGTGAAGCTAGTCCGCCACCGACGCGCATGAACTCGGCCTACGACAAGGCTGCCCTCTACGGCGAAAGCACTCTTCCTCAAGGGTAAGTAAGACGCCTATTGAGACAGCCCTTGTATCCGTATTGTCTTACCAGGAGAATGTTGTCGCAGGTTATCTGGCGCTATGATGGAGGCCATGCATCAGTCGACTCCATCGCCCGTCAGCAGCGCCAACAGTAGCCAAGATTCCCTTCACCGCCATACACAGAAGAAACGTAACAGTTTGCGCAGCTCTTTTGGCCGTTTGTTCCACAAAAAAGACCGTAACGGCGGCACCGCGGCCAAGCTGAAGGGTCCCCAAGATCAGTCCGGCTTTACTTCAGCTTCCGATTCCGAAGGCTTGCCGCAGGATGGGCCATTGACCATCTCGGACAGCGGAAAGGGAAGACTGCCTAGTACCGACTATGACCGAAGAAGGAAACAAAAGTGAGTGCTACCTGATACTTTGGACCATCCCCCAAGTTAGAAAAGAAAAAGGCAAGGTTTTCAATTTTAGGCTGGAGCTGCTGACCAGTGCGTTACGAGAAAACACACCGTTCGCCATGTGGGATGGTGCCACCGTTGTTGCATGGCTGGAGGTAAGTCTCAACTAGGGAATTCGGCTCCCCATGCCCTTTCTTCAACAACTGGGACATACAGTTCAATCAAGAGACGATACAGAGGAGGTTGTTTACTTTGTAGTTGTGGGTGGGGATGCCAGCTTGGTACGTGGCAGCGTGCCGCGCCAACGTCAAGAGCGGCGCCATCATGGCGGCACTTAGCGAGACGGAAATTCGACGAGAAATCGGCATCAGCAATCCTTTACATAGACTCAAGCTGAAACTGGCCATCCAGGAAATGGTCAACCTGACCAGTCCTTCGGCACCTCCCACAGGAGTGACGGTATGTCGCCGCTGTGGCTTTCGGTTCGACGTTATGTTAAGACTGACCACTGCTGATCTTTGCAGACTCTGGCTTTCGGAGAGATGAACCACGAATGGATCGGCAACTACTGGCTACCCACCTTGGGCCTTCCGCAGTACCGTTCCACCTTCATGGAATGCCTGATCGATGCCCGCATGCTCAGCTGGCTGACCAAGAAGGACCTCCGTGGACCTCTCAAAGTCGTCGATAGCTTCCATCGGTATCGACAGACTATCTCTTCTCACGCAACAGCAGTGTGCTTTTTCTCAAGTATGACTTTCATTTCAGCACAAGTTTGGAACACGGAATCAACTGTCTGAAAAGACTAAACTTTTCCCGCAAAGATCTGGAAGAACGAAGACGGAAGACGGAAATGACGAGCGAACCCAAAGGTAGCAATGACTAATTATCCGCAACAATCTTTTTACAGTCAAAGTTACCATCTTGGTCAAGCCAGTCTGCTGTCTATTTGCTAGATATAATGGTCTGGACAAACGATCGAGTAATGAGATGGATCAAGGACGTTGGCTTGAAGGAGTACGCCGATAACTTGCTGGAGTCGGGCATCCACGGCGCTGTGCTGGCCTTGGACGACCAGTTTTCCCATGAGAGCCTGGCGCTAGCCTTACAAATTCCTGCATCTAATCGATACGTAAGGCTGCATGTGTGGCAGGAAGTGTCGCAGTCAATTACGTGCTGTTGAATAAGGACCTCTTTCCTCTCTTTATAGGCCAGGGAGCTTCTGGAGCGGGAGTTTCGCGATTTGATCAACGAGACGGAGAGGATGGATAGAAAGGGTCCTGGCCAGAAGAAGGCATACAACACACTGTAACTATAGTCTTTCCTACTCGCTGGAAGGCCCCCTTCCAGCCAGCCAGAAGGTCACCGCACACTTCCTCTTCTCCTTTGTCTCTCGCGCGCTTTCTCTGTGATCTGCTCCAGCCGCAAGGGTCGTCCTTCTCTCACAAGAGCACGACAGTCGCTCCCAGCGAGCTTCTTCCTTGGCCAACGAGGCCATTACACGGATGTGGCAAGACAGGACCAAAGACGCGCCCAACTCCAGTTTTCCACGAAAGCTCTTTTGTTTGCGACACTGTCTGAATGTCCCGGTTGGTCTTAGTTTATACCGTTCAACAGTTTTCTGAATCAGTCGCTGGCCGTGACGTTCTGCTTTTATTGTACTTGCTTGTTTTGCCTGAGGGCAGTCTTGTTTGAGTTTTAGCCGATGATGTCAAACGTTGATGATCTATCTTGTCAGTGTACCATGACTGCAGTGTTTTTCCTGTGCCATGTTTGCAAAGCCTAATTTTCCCAAAGATTTTCTGCGCAGCTTTTGTACAGCAGCTCAGCTTTTGCTTTTTATCTTTGCATTTGACATTAATTTCTCGATTTCCATGTGGAAATTTTCTGATGTACAGGTTCCCGTCGAACAGAAAAATTGAAGTGAAAGTGCAAGAGCTATTGCTCTTCGGTTATTCTACAAAATCCACTACCATCACAGCTGCTCTTTAGCGAACGTAAATGACGGAAATTGGCCCCGAAATTGCCTTGTGAGGAGCTGATAGACTGTAAAAAGGCTGTGTTGGCACCTTGAGCGGAAGAGGAGGAGCTGGCCGAACTGAGTGCCACGGCGTTGGTCCCGTTGGCAAAAGACTGTGTGGTCATGGGCAAGCCGTTGCCAAACTGAATGGGCATGTTGGTAGGGTTGAATACCAGCATAGCCCGATTCTGAGCGCTTCCATCCGACACCGACTGCGCACTAGCTCCATTGTTGACCGCTGCACTTTGGTCCGACATGTTAAAGGCAGTCCCCACTGATGCCAACTGAATATTACTGTTGGCATTGGACAGCGAAGCTGAAGGAGCAACCCGGATGGATGTGACTCGCGGGCTGCTGTTGACGTTGACGTTATCCGTTGACGATCGACCGCTGGCTTGGTTGGCAGGGAGGGAAACGATGTTCAGCGTATTCTTCGATGTCGTCCCAGAAGACATGTCAATAAGACCAGCGTTGTACATTTGATCGTCGGTACTTGGTTGTGAGGGAGCGAAGGAGAAGGTTGGGCCAGACTGGCTGTTTCCCGTAGCTTGACTTTGCTGGCTGGAGGAAGCTTGGCCTTGTTGGCTCTGCATAGCACCGCTTCCTTGCTGCATTTGGACAGCGCTCTGTCCTTGCGAAGCGGAAGCCTGCAGGGCGGATTGACCTTGTTGATTGCCGGATGGTCCCTGAGAGCTCTGGACGGTCATCTGGCCCTGTTGATTCTGGATAGCCAACTGCTCTTGCTGGCTTGGGGAGGACTGCGCTGTTGTTGGCTGAAAGGTATTCTGGGTCTGGCTACCAAACTGATCCACCGAAGATTGTCCTTGCCGAGCCTGACTGCTACTCTGGCTTTGCTGGTTCTGGCTTGCCAACTGCCTTTGTTGGTTGGTGAAAGATTGACCTTGGATATTCTGTAGGTTGATTTGAGTGGGTTGAGCTGTCGACTGAACTTGCTGACTGAAAGTATCAGCGGCAGGTACTATCACCACTCGAGGTACCTGCTGGGAAGTGCCTGCAAAGAGGTCCTGGTTGGCCCCTTGGTTGACCTGCTGCGTACTTCCTTGGCTGAACTGTTGGCTGTTAGGCTGACTGATTTGGTTGACTGGTTGATTGGTGCCTTGCACGCTTCCTTGTTGGCTAGTCAGCTGGCCAAACTGCTGGGTAAGCGGTTGACCAAAAGGATTGACCTGTTGGACGTTCTTGTTTTGTGTTGACTGCGAACTTCCTTGCTGTTGATTGGTTGGTTGGTTAACTTGGTTGACCTGTTGCGCTTGATTAAAGTCTGAGCCTTCACCACTTCGACCACTTCCCTGATAGACAACCTGAGGAACGGAGGTCAGAACAGGCGTCGGGCCGTCATTGACGGCGGCGAATGAAGTAGAAGCGGAAGAAATCCTAGCGTTGCGTTGATCAAGGCCGGCGGTGTTGGCGTCTCCCAGAACGTAGTAATAAGCGAAACGGGTACGTTCGCCACGAACACGAGTGTTGCTGACTGGGGCAAAGAAGGCTTCCAGACGGCTGGAGGAAGTCATGAAGGAGCCAGGAGGCTGGTTAATGGTTGGAGAGATGGTGCGGATGTCGGTCACAGTAGTGAAGGGCGAGCCAACAGCGGCGGCCACGAACGTCACCGAGCCCACCGTCACAAAGCCATCGGTACCTGCATAAAATCAACGACTTACAAATCGAGCTTGAACACAGACAATCAAAAGAAAAACTGCCTTTTTATTTGTCAAGTGATGTACAGCGCAGTGATTTATGAAAAGATTATTCAACGCGACAAGACGGTACCGACCTTGAATATTGTAGGCAGAAATGGACTGGTAGCCTCCGCCACTTGTCATTACGTTGCCGTTGGAAGGACTGATGAAAGTATTGCGGTCCCTGCTTGCTTGAGGTGTCAGACCTTGGAAGGCGCTCATGTCGCTACTCTGCATACTGGCGCCGTTTTGGTTTTGAGGCGAAGTGATGAGCAGGTTGCCCTGCGAAGAAGCCGTATCCAGATTACGGCCTCCGGATGGCATACTGCCAGAAGTGCCCAACTGGCTACCACTTTGTGACGAGGAAGCCGACGTGACAGCCACATTGGAGCCACTGCTTCGCACAGACTCCACGCTGAACATGTTGGAGGTACCCTGCCCCGCCAGCTGGTTGGACACTCCCAACTGCCCGACATTGGAGCTACCACCTAACATCATGCCGCTGTTGCTCTGGCCAAAACGCTGTCCAGAGTTACTTTGACCACCGAAAAGGCCAAACTGCCCAACGTTGGAGCCACTGGATACCATTCCGCCGCTGCTTTGGCCGAAGCTCTGACCGGAAGAAGCTTGAGCAGAAGTTACTCTGGGCTGATTAATGTTTGATCCAGCCGATAAAGTCATGCCCGAGTTGCTCCGACTTGTCGTCGAACCGATGACGAACTGTCCAACGTTGCTGCCGCTGGACGTCATAGCGCTGCTGGACTGACCCATATTTTGTCCAGATGAACCAAACTGAGCCACATTCTGTGCCGACGAGACAAACTGTCCGCTATTTGACGAGGAAGGAGCGCAAGCCATGGCGGAAGCGCCTTGGTTTGTCTTGGGAAACTGAATGTTGATGCCGTCTTGGTTGGAAGAGATTGCACTTCCACTGGGCATTGCCACGACGTTGACAGCGAATAGTCCAGAGCCAGTGGGTGACTGATTGGCACTCTGCAATTCCGAACGTGTGTCTTGGCCAAAAGAAGAGCCAGCTGTAAAGGGTTGCTGGTTGGTGCTGAAAGAAGGGGGTTGAGGATTGTGGACAAAGAGCGCTGGTTGAGGCTGCGCTGGGTTGGAGGTGGCTGCCATGCCGCCTTGCTGGCCACCATTGAAGCTGGCCTGCTGGTCGTTGTTGCTGTAGTAGACCAACATCTGCCCCGGATTGCTTTGGTACATCTGTCAACAAGATAAAAAGTACCACCAGCATACCCATACCGTAGACAACGTCCCAAAGTTATTCATCCTCGTTGGCCATACCGCATTCAGAAACCACGCCTGTTTATCGCGGACGGACGTCAAGTCGTAACGACAAAAGTTGGTCACCGCACCATGTTATGAACTGCCAAACTATTTTTTTGCCGTCAATTACCAATTAGCTATTGACAAGAAAAAGAGGGCAAAAGTCTTCGTACGGGAGTTGCTCGGTTGTCGTCAGCGGCAAATGCCGCCGTCACTGCCTGGTTGGCATAGTAGACGCTGATGCGGGTTCGCTTGCCGGTGACAGGGATGCCCTGGTAGTTGGTCAGGAACGTCTCGAAGATGGTGGTGGTCAGGAGGTTCTGTGGAGGTGGCACAGCATTGAGCATTCGGCTGTCCAGCAGCATGTCAAAGCCTGCGCCACTGCCTTGGACCGCAGCCGGCATGATGACCACTCCTTGATTACTGCTCACGCTGTCGACGTTGGCCTTCTTGTTGACCAGCACCCGCACAACGTTAGAGGAGTCTTTATCGTCGCACTCCAGACATTGGGCCACTATGGGCATTCCGCCCGACAGCTGTGACGATTGCTGAAGGAAAACTCCTCCTTGCTGCTGCTTTTGTTGCATGTTCATGCTGTTATCACCTCCCATGCTCATCCCCATTTCCGCGAAATCTGCAACAAGTTGTACAACACAACTGCCAAATGGTGGACCAAGGCCGAACCAAACTCTCTCATTCTTCCCTATTCGGCAGATTATTCCAACGCACAACGAAGGACACGGAATGGAAAACTTACTTGCTGAAGCCACGGCGATGAGACCAAGCAATAATATTCCACTCATTTCCATCTTCAGTTTGTCGTACCAAAGAAGCGTACTTTCCTTATTTGAATTCACTTCAGAAAACCAGTTGGGATCTATCTGGGCAAAAAACCAATGCAAAGCAGATTAACGCGCGCAGCCCAGCAAGGCCGAACTTCCGTTTCTCGTGGATCACGTTAAGCGGTGAAATTTCCCCAGCATTTTTGTCAGCTAGAAAATAGTTCCAAGAGCAACTCGTGGCTATAAGAAAAAAGTCGTCATTCATATTTCTTGGTCTCGGTTTGTTGTTCAGCCTTTGCGGCAGGTTCGTCGATCTTTCCAGTTGTTACCTAACTTTGCCGCTGTCTAATCAAGTTATTGCACCGCTAAGTTCTGTCTGCTAACCAGCCTTTGATCATTTCTGCCCCGCGGCAAACTGTTGTTGGATACTGCATTAGGAAGCTCAAACACTATCCAATACTGCTATCCATTGCACCGGTACCGCTACGGTTCCACACCGCATTACACAACGGTATCGCAACCACAAAGGTGAAAGCAGCAAAAGTGCACCGTTCTGATTGAAACAAAAAACATCACCTGAGAGGAGAAGAGACAAGAGACAGGTGAGCAACGTGGGCGAAGCACTCTATTTGGAAGAAACAAACCGTGCTGTGACCGTGAGGAAGGAGGCTATCACGACAGCTTCAGACTAGGAAACCACGGGTGCAAGTCAAACTTGAACTCCACTTTCTACATGGAAATAACAACATTATCACGCACCAATCTTTCCTCACTTGACCACCATCAATAAATGATGAACGTATGGCTAGCGCCTTTGTAACTTACCTTCGAGCTATTCGTTGCCAGTATGCGCACCGTCACATCGTTTCGTTTACATAACGCGCTCAAAGCCACTTTCTGCAACGGAAAACACCACTTTATGGTCATAGGCGGAAAAGACAGTCTGACTTGCGAGATTGAAACTCGTACTTCTTTCTCGCTAGCCCATATTCCTAGCATCCTCTCAGCTTGCTGGAAATTAATGGAAGATCTGTCCAGGGCATCCTTGATCGTAGGCCAACTATTCTCTTCCGACTCCAACGGAAGCGTGTTGATGGGGTTGAGCTTGTTGCGAGCCATGACCGACTTGACCAGCTGATACTGACCGTAGTCG
This sequence comes from Ramazzottius varieornatus, assembly GCA_001949185.1. NCBI lineage: Eukaryota > Metazoa > Tardigrada > Eutardigrada > Parachela > Ramazzottiidae > Ramazzottius > Ramazzottius varieornatus. The sequence goes on along the minus strand of BDGG01000015.1, from coordinate 1,009,117 downwards.
ACGAAAGCCGGGGCGTTCCTCTCCATGAAAGCCATCAACCTAATCGACACAATCCTTCCTGATACAGCTATTTCAAATGAGCAAGCGACGCCCGTCTAACTAACCGGTAATAGTATCTGAGTTCTTCGCAGTCTAAAGACTGTTGCGGCCCCGTCAGTTTCCCTTGCCACTTCAGCGCTAGAATGGCAAAATGGAAAGCTCCACAAAGGTGATGGAGAGTTTGTAGTCTGGCCAGGGTGGTTGTATGTGAGGGCGAAGTGGCTATTTCGTGGTCCACTCCATTCCTTTGAGCTTTCCCCGCCTTCTTCTTGCCGTTCTTCCTACTGTCACCAGCTGCCTACCAATACAGCCAAAAAATCTCAATAGTGGAATCCAAGAGAGACATGGGGAAACTGTCAGCTTGACTTACGTCTTGTAGATGCTGGCAAGCCGCCTCGTTATGATGAAGGACGGCATCGGCTCGGAGGATGGCCTGGACGTGGCAGTGCAGTATGACGTCGTACAGGTACCAGTAGATGAAGTGCAGCTCGCTATCGGCATACAGCTCCAAGTCTAGCCCCAGGAAAAGGTAGTCGGCCATGATGTTCAGCATATTGTGAAGGGTCCACGAACCGAAGCAGAAGGTGTGGTTCAGCCCGTTTAACTTTGCTGCCTGCACAACATTCCATAGATCGATTATCCAACTGGGGAATACATAGGGCGTCGGCAAATGAATCCAGCCAGATTGTCATGTCAAGTGGCGCACCCTTCCAGTGCCATTGGCTGGTAGGATGCGCCACTGGGAAAGCTCTCTTGTCCAGCTGTCAAGTGATGCACGTCTACAGTGTTATTGGCTGGCGACGTGCGTCACTTGGGAAAACGACCATTTGCCAGCCTCCTGAATTTGTACAAAACTTGGACTTACAGCTAGCTGAAGGTTGAAGTATTCATCGAGCTTTTCCGCGTCGTCCTGTATAGAGAACCATTCGGCCAGCGAAGTGGCAAGTGCGTCTCTCCTTCTGGCTTTGTTCATGCCGTAGATCCTCACAACATTGGATGCCAGCGTTACGCAGCTGTCGACAAACGTTCGAGCATAGTCTCTGGCATGCGGGACGTTGTCTAGCTGCGGAAGATTGTTCAGCAGAACGGGCGCACCGGAGAAGGCGCGTATAGAGAAGCTGACAAAGTCCGCCGCCGCGGGCTGAGCAGATGAGACTTTAGAAGGCAAGTTCACGGAGACCTTGCGCCAGTTGACGGCCAAACTTATAACAATTTGTGCCAGCGACCTGCATACATGAAACCAAGATAAGAGAAAAAACCAGATGCTTCTTCAGAAGGATCTTATCCGATAAAAGCAGAAGACGATGGAACCTGTCAAGCCTGGAGATCAAAAACGAATTTGTGACAATGTGAAGGTGAGCATTGTACCTTGTTAATGTGGTGTCGAGGACGGCGCCTTCGGTGCTGAGGAAGAACATGAGACTCTCCATGGACCTGGCTTTCTCCGGTAAGAGCACCAGCACTTTAACCTGTTGAATCAACCTGTGGAAGAAGGTAAAGGTTTTCTCCTCCAGTGTCAGCGGCGTATGGCGGGGGAAGGAGGGGGGAAGTAGATGGAGGTTGATCAGCGGCTCGAATCCCGCCGTCTCTTTCAGCACCTCCTCGGAAAGCTCCGGTGCGTTGACAATCTTTTCTGTCGTTAGAAGCAGAACATCGGCTAACTGCGACACCTCGGTGAACATCTTCTCACTGCCCGGGCTATTGAAGAAGGTCAGGAGCTGCAGGAGGGTCTTGCAGAACTTGAAGCGCAAAGCTAAGGCGTTCCACAACTGCGCTTCTTGGCCTTCCTCCGACTTTAATCGACGAAAGTTCTTGCTGCACACGTCTTCCGAAACTTTGAGGTTCTTGCTCAGGACGGCCAAACTAGGGATGGAGATTTCTTCGGTGGACTGGATGAACGGCGAAGAAACCTAAAAACATATATTCAGACAACATTTGACATAAAGTTGTGAATATGTTTATACCTGGAAGTCTTCTTCCTCAAAGACGGAGCCGTTGACCATGATGGTTCGGACGGCTTCAGTAAGAGCTAAAAGAGTCTGACAGTAGGATTTCATCAGTTCATCTTGGATGTCTTGGGGACGGTGAAGGTAGACAAAAGTGAAGACGGTTTGAGCGACGCAGTGGCCTTGCATCCATAAGACGAAATTGGAAAGACTGCGGTCTATCACGGCCAGGTATTCCTCCACGGAGAAGCCGCTGAGCTTTAGCCATTTGCTGTCCACACCGTGCTGGAAAGACGTCACCTGCAACAACAAACCTTTATATAACATCTAATGACGACGCATATGCATGTTCGAAGGGAATTACTTTGCGCTGCTTGAGGAGCAATCCGACGTCCATTTTGTGGTCCATGAGTTCTATGGCAGACATGGCGTCGTACAGGGTGAAGGAGGGGATGGAGAGGAGTTCGCCTTCCTGCATCTCCGATGTCCACTCGAGGAAATCTTGAGTGATGTCCTTCCATTCGTAGCTCTCCTCTTCTCCTCTGCAGATATGGACGGTGCCCACAGCTTGCTGCAACAGGCACATCTCCAGGTTATCCATTCCCAACTCGACGGCTGATCCAGAGCTCGCGCAATACAGAATTGAAGAGGATAACGCCGCTGGAAGAATCGATGCGAGTATGATACAGAGTCAAACCGGTTCGATATAGCCTCCGTAATCCGAACGTCAGCTGTTACTGTTCCCAATATGAGAAATCCGCATTGTCCCCATCTTTATCCTGCAAATCACAGCTGCACAGATATCACGATCCCTACCCCTTAAAACCCTCAGATGGCAGGACCCCAGTAGATAAATTAGGGTGATTAATCTACTATGATGAAACCTCGAGAATCGAGAGTCGAGACTCTGGAGATATCACTCCAGACACTGATAAGATACGAGGATGGTCCGCCGGAAGTGGACAACGTAAATCATCTTTTTACGCCTGGTCATGCCCTGGTTGCGGTAGCTGGCACCTCTGGTATATCTGGTAATTACAACCTTCATCTCGAAGGCCGAAGCATCAATTAATCAACTCACACTTGTCGGAGTTAATAAAAAGCTGTACATCTACCATTGAAGCCAGTCAACCCAAGTGGTCACACTATGGTTGAGATTTATGATTTTTTTGGCGTGACGATTATCATCTCGATTCACATCTTCTCGCGTCCATCTCGCGTGTCTTGGTCTATCGAAGTTCAAAGTGATGCTGGGGCGGAATCTTCACTGGTGCTACTCGACGACATCGAGCTCTTGGCGGGGACGCGAAAAGTGATGGGATAGACTCAAGGCTTCGGGCTGCCCTAGTCCAAACGTGCTACCTTCAAGTGTGCACGTCATCAGCGAAACTTTCCACATCCTTCGGATCTGTGGACGGAACAAGTATCCCCTGCGGAGACCAAAGGCTTGACTATGTCTGCGTCGGCGATATACATCCTGGACTCTAAGGGAAAGGCACGTTGTATTCTGCGGCATGACTGTAATCTCGGACTCTGCCTTTACCATAATCACACTGAGTTACTTCTTCTGACAGGTGATGATATCCCGTAACTACCGCGGCGACATCGACTTTGGCATCATCGATAAGTTTATACCCGTGCTAACGGAAAGGGAAGAGGAGGGTAACATCACGCCGTTAATCACCACAGCCGGAGTTACCTTTGCTTATGTGAAATTTAATAATTTATACCGTAAGTATGCAGACCATTAGATTTCTTCCCTCGAAGAAATTGAAGAACGTTACCATGTCTTCTTTTAGTTGTCGCCACCAGCAAGAAGAACGCCAACATCGCCATGATTTTTTCCTTCCTTCACAAGACCGTGGAAGTAAGTGATACAGTTACGGATATTCTGTGCTGAATAAATGTAGTTTTTTTATTTGTAGGTTTTTAAAGAATATTTCAAAGAGTTCGAAGAGGAAAGTATCCGTGATAACTTTGTTGTTATTTACGAGCTGCTGGACGAACTGATGGATTTCGGCAACCCGCAGACGACCGACAGCAAGATCCTTCAAGAGTATATAACGCAAGAAGGGACCAAGCTGGAGATAGCTCCCCGTCCGCCGATGGCCGTGACTAACGCCGTCTCCTGGCGCTCCGAAGGCATCAAGTACCGCAAGAACGAGGTCTTTCTCGATGTCATCGAGTCCGTCAACCTCTTGGTCAATGTCAACGGCACAGTGCTGCGCAGTGAGATTTGTGGCGCCATCAAGATGAGAGTCTTTCTGTCGGGCATGCCGGAACTACGCTTGGGCTTGAATGACAAGGTCCTCTTCGAGTCCACTGGACGGGCCGGAGCAAGTATGACACTAGCTTCCGTCCTTCTCGACATTTCTTTTCTAATTCAGTTTGCTGTAGGCGCAAAGTCAAAGTCAGTCGAGCTGGAGGATGTCAAGTTTCACCAGTGTGTTCGCCTTGCTCGGTTCGAAAATGACAGGACGATATCCTTCATTCCCCCCGATGGAGAGTTTGAGCTTATGTCTTACCGCCTCAGTACTCAGGTGAGCATCATGTGATGATTCAGGACCTGAACCAGGGCATCGATGTACGTTTTTGTTGCAGGTTAAACCTTTAATATGGATTGAGTCAGTGATAGAAAGGCACTCGCACAGTCGAGTGGAATACATGGTCAAAGTAGGTTTGCTGCTGTTCTTCTTCCGGAAGGGTTCTTTCCGCGTCGACCTTATTCGATTTTCGCCCGTTTGACAGGCCAAAAGTCAGTTTAAGCGACGATCCACTGCCAACAACGTTGAGATAATAATACCAGTGCCCAACGACGCTGATACACCTCGCTTCAAGACAACGGTGGGAAGTGTCCGTTACGTACCCGAAGAGAACGCCACCATATGGACCATCAGGTCCTTCCCGGTAAGGCCGCGCACTTCGCAACACCTCTTTTTCCTAGTTTCCTTGTCTGAATAAGTAGATAAAATTGTGTTTGTGCGTTTTAGGGCGGTAAAGAGTTCATCATGAAGGCTCACTTCAACCTTCCCAGCGTGGAGTCGCAAGAACAGGAAGGCAAGCCGCCCATCCGCGTCAAGTTTGAAATACCTTATTTTACCACATCGGGCATTCAGGTAAATTGACTACAGTACTTCACAGCCGAGCTGCGAAACAGGTAAAGACGTCATATCGTATGCAATGTCTGCCTTGTTTCAGGTGCGATATCTGAAGATCATTGAGAAGAGCGGCTATCAAGCTCTTCCTTGGGTTCGTTACATCACGCAGAACGGTGACTACGAGATTAGAACGAGCTAGTGTTTGGAATCTTGTTTCTTTCTTTTGCGCATTTCGGCATGTTCGGAGCTTGATCGTGTTTGAGCAGCTTTGCAACCCTCTTTCGTTTTCGATCATTCCCTCAAATCTGTCCACACGCGTGTTTCGGTGCTTCTTTTTTATTCAACATGTTTTTATTTGTTCATACCCCTTGAAAATCACCAATTATGCCTTCGTCGTATCAGCAGCAAAACTGATACAGTACAAAGGCATAATCACCAAAATAACTGTCGAGAAGTGGCATCACATGCAACACTGAAAAAGCGTCCCGCTCGGCTGAGCTTCAGAAAACTAGAAGGTGCAAACTATAAACACATGACAGGATATTTTCGGCGTTCAAGGCAGGGAGCTGGTACCGATAATACCCTTGTTACTGTAGTCCCGACTTGGGAAGAATAGAAATAAACTCAACTGAATGCCAGACAAGAGCATTCCTACAAAATTGGGAAACTGCAAAGAGAAAACATTAATGATGCAGTAACTGGCCAGGAAGCGAAAGACTCTGACAGCTTAGGTCGTCCTGAGCCAACCTGACGACAGACCTACCTGTACGAAGACGTCTTGTATCAAGTATCCGTACAGCAGCCACTCGGAGCAGACCAGGAAGGTCATCAGGATCCAAATGAAAGGCAGAGTTTCCGTATTTCGCGTTCGCAAAACATGTGCCTTTTAAAACGGTGGCAATTATAATGATGGATAGACTGCCATGCTTCATAGCCGGTATGATTGTTGTCTTTTGTCTAGAAAGTAAACTTACCAAGGTTGCGAGCGGAGCTGCGCAGAAGAAGCAGGTGGCTACGCAGCAGATTAGCCCCTGATAGAGGACGGCTTCTTCCTTGTTCTCGGTCAGCATCCGTGTGGCGATTATAATCAGGAGGACGGCTCCCAGCGAAGAGGCTGTCTGCTGGTTGATATGATTCTACATCATACAATAATAAATCACAACATCGGGCACCGCCAGGAAATTTCACAAGCAGTCCCACCTTCGACGCTGAATATTTCCAGAAGACAATAATGTAGACAACTTGCAGCAGTAGTCCTATAACGTTGACGACGGTGAGGGGAGTGTCGCCTTTGAGGACTCCATAGTGTGTCCACATGGCGCAGCTGCCAAACAATGCCATTGTGTCAAATAACCAAGAAATTGATAGGGAAACACGAAATATGTACCTGAATAGCGCGGCGACGAAAGGTAAACCAGAGAGTTCTCCGGTGGTACCATTTCGAACAATCTTCCGGCAGGAAGGACTATAATGAAAGACAGACTGGAGGTGAAGAATGCATATGCCCGAGCGACGGACATTTTATCGCTGTCAGCAGCTTGCACAGAACATCCTCGGAGGCAACTTACATTCCCGACAGGAACTGACCGATGGTAGTTATCGTAGCGAAGACGGAAACGGCGTTGGTCAGCGTATACAGAGACATGGTCACTGAAGATGCTTTATAAGTGACTATAACGGACAACTCCCCGCACTCGACAGCTAGGTTGTTAGCAGATGCGGACGAGGTTTCCGCAGTACCAGCGACAACCACCCATGTACAGGGGGAATGCAAGGTATCATTCACAACTTGGCACACTGGAACGACGTTGCTGTTGGGAGTTAGGGTTGTTACGTTGTAAGTTGGACAAGCTGCTCCGCGACCGTCGATCAGCTCCGCTCCGTCCTGTCAGTTGGCGTCCCGGCTCCACCAGATGTTCCGCACTTCCTCATTAATATCCTGTCCTTCAACGGGGTCTGTTCGTTGGACAGCGAATACAGCCTGCAAAGAAAAGCTTGAGAATCTAAGAACGGACCGCGAAGTTCACAAACCGCGTCAAACGAAAACAAATCAGCCACGCTGGCCATTTACGGAATTACGGGCCGGAAGAAACAGCTGAAGTAGGTAACGGCCAGCCAATCAACGCAAATAGACTGAATTGGTCAGCCATACTCTGACGTAAGATGGCGTATCTCGTGATTTTCGTATGTCCCAACACCATGTTTTTAAATTTCGAAAACCGCAATCTCTCTAGTTAACACCGCTTAATATGAAACTTCGCTAATTGAAATTCCAGTGTTAGCTTCTTTCTCGACCGTCTCCGTTCCTTCGATTACCGGATTCGTTTTCCTTTCTGGGATCACAAGGGATATTCGGGATGGCTCCGAATGCCAACAAGTAAGTGGCTCTGAAGAATGTGGCTGGACTTTTTGAACGCTCGGTAGCGCGGTTGGTTTTTCCTTCGTACTTCAAATACTGTAGCTGGACATGGACTCTCATTATTCTGTTGTTCCAGTCGCAAGTCCAAGAAGCAGGGTGGCAAAGCGAAGCGTTTGGGGAATACATCTGCTGGAAGTGCCAAGCCTGCGCGTCGGAGAAACAAGAACGCTGGTGGTAAGAAGACGAAGCGGAATGGCGATGCGCGGGCTACCATCAACCGGAATCAGTCTCAGTCCAGGTAGAGATGTGGTGCGATATCTCGTACCACTTTGTCCAACGTCACTGATGATTCTTGTCTTTCTTTTATAGCCGAGGACAGTCGAAGAAGGCTGCCGGGAGACGCCGTCAGATCGGATACATCACCGATGCTCGACAGATAATTAGCTCGAAGCAGATATCCAGAGGAGGACGAGCAGTAAGTACATCTGATTCAGCGCGCGTTGCCTCTCTGTTTGTTCGTGGGTGTACGACGAGAAGATTTTGGCTGACGGATTCTGTCTTTTTTAGCCCGGTGCTGTACGGAGTAACAACGTAAACTCCGCTGGTTTCCAGTTGAGTTCGGTCACGGATAAGAGAGCCTTCAGTGAAGCTGTGGTAACCTTTTTCATCAGACTGTTCCTACACATTTCGTTCGAAGAAATTATGCGCAAATCAGTGCTGTACCTTGGTTAGAGGGCAGCAATGACTCCCGTTTTGGCTCCTTTGGTGCGAGGTGTCCAAGCGTCCACATCCAACAGACCATCCACTTCCGCCGCATCTGCACCATCGAATAATGGACCCTGCTGCCTTCGGATCGCCAACTTGGCATCTTCAGTCACATTGAACGACCTAAGCGTAAGTTTATTCGCCTATTATCTCACTGTTCGCCGACGCTGAAGTTGTGGGAGGAAGCGTATATCAATGGGCTTCTTTCCGTAGGACTTATTCAGCGCTTTCCAAGGTTTCGCTGGCGCTAGCTTCGACAGCCCCGGAATCGCCATTGTCAATTTCCACCAACGCAACCTGGCTATCGAAGCGAAGGATGAATACAACAACAGAGAACTCGACGGTATGCCTAACCCCAGTAAAGTTATCCAGTGCCGATAGCCTAACTTCCGGCTGAGTTCCCTCTTCGTCATATCCTTCTGACTCGCTCGTTTTTTTCCATGTAATCTCTTTGTAGGTCGCACGATGATGATCCAGGTTGACTCAGTGGGCAGCCAAATCAACTCTTCCCGTCTTGGTCCGAGACCCTCGCAAAGTTCGCATGCGTAAGCTGCATAACATGCGCTCCGGCTTGTCCCACCGTTTGCAATTTTTTGCACTTATCCGTAACTAAATTTGCTTATCCGATAACACCAATACTGTAGTGTTGATTCTTTACTGACGGAACCTTCAGCGTTTAAGCCTTTTGTGTGGCCCGCACGAAAACGTCTGTTGTGATCTGTCTGTGTAGGCGCGAACGTTCCGTGTATACTCCTGGAGCAAGCCGCAGAAGCGCAGCGGACCAACGCTGGCAAGATGTTTCGTTGTGAAGACCGAAAATTTCACGCGTTGAGCTTCCTTTGCAAAACTTGTCTGTATAACCAAATTACACAGAAGATACGGATGCGAATTCTTTGGTTGTTGAGCGCGCGCGCCTCTTCTGAGAGCACTATGTTCTTGTTCACGTTTTATTTAACGAAGTGCATCATCTTGCTTCTTTTTCGTATGGAGTTCCAAAGGTTGTACAGTATAAAACCATTTTGGGTGTGTTGTTTCCCCAAATCATGCGTGATCAGTTGTTTACTTTGTGGACTACTAAGCAGAAAGGAAGAACGCAGGAGATTTGGCCAAGCTCTTGAAATTTTGAGGTCTGAACTGAGTGAACTCGGAGGTGACAAACGGCGAAACGCAGTCTTTCGTCAGTTTCCTTTCAGCTTGCAATCCGGGAGCAAACAACGGTTTCCGCGATGACCATTGAGCAGAGAAGCTACGGCGTACCCACGGTACCGTACTCCCGAAGACTCAAACCGTAGCGTCGCCCTCGGCTCACGTTGCGCGTACGTGTTGTCGTTTCTTCCACCCATATGACGTCAGTCGCCTGAAATTAAGTGGGGCCACCAGCAAGCATATCCCAAGACGGTTTCCCTGACATCACCGTGAAAGCGCCCTAGCGTCGCACTGCGTCGTAGCTTGTAGTGCTTTCTGGCACGGGTCCAGCAAAGGTCGAAAGTGAGAGAGGCCAGAGAGCCGAGATTCGAATGCCAGTTGACGACGACTTGCTCCCCTTGTTGTTCTTCACAGGTGGCTGGATGCCCATCGTTTCGTTCTTGATCTGATCGAAAGAAAACAGGCTGCTCGTTTATTCGAACAAAAGTCGCTGACACAAACAGCTTTTTTACCGTTTTATCCTTCGTTTCAAGGGGAAGAAAGTGTATGCTTTTAACCTGTGTTTTTTCTTTTAGGAGCACGTGAAGGCTTTGTTGTTTTACAGATGACTGACGAGGAAAAGACTGGTCGTTGAACCGGAGGAAACAAGCCAGAGTTCGAAGGTGACGAAAAGCAAGATGGAGGCTGCCACCTCTCTCCACCGTCCATCCATCCCGCCTTCCCTGACGCTTCCCTCCGGCTATTTCCAGGATCCGGTTTTTGGTGGTGAGGCACGGTACCGAGAACAGATTGGCAGCTTGGGAGGGCTGTTGTGGAACGGCTTGGGTAGCGATGATGTCAGAAAGGAACAGCGCGCGAGTTCATGCGATTCTCTCGACTTGAACGTGACTTCCCTGTGCTTCTCCAACATGAACCATGGCTCGCAGGAGCAACTCTTTACTAACAATAGCCTGAACTCGGCCACGTCCCTGCTACTTCCTCCCCACAATGTCTCGCAGAACGTGTCGCAGTGGCCGCCCTGCATGTCCAGCAGCTCGGGCAGCGCTACCTGGATGTCGTCCTCTTCCCGTGGCAGCTCAGCCCTTCCTTCACCGGCATTGATGACCCAGGGAAGCCCTCCTTCCTCCTCATCGTTCAACAACGGCTTCGACGGGGCCATGGAGATGGAAAAGATGGTTCAGTTGGCTCGAAAGCTCAAAAGTCTGTGTTTTGTTTCCTTTTTCATTTTCCTCGAGCCCTAATTCCATTGCTGATGCTTGTTTCTTTGTGTGTCCCCAGTGGAAGGTGTGCTGAAGGACGAGAATGAAACCATGCAAGAGCGACAACAAATGAAGCCCGCTTTCCTGCTACATCATCAACCTCACCAGCAGAACGGAGTCAATCGTCTGAATCCGCCTCAGCAACTCAGCGGCAACTTCTTCCGCAACAACCGAATGCCTCTACCAGCCATTCACCAGCCTCCTGTTTGCTCTGCCCGAAGCCAGGTGGAGATTGAACGTGCTGCGGCCGAACAATGGAACGCCCGTACTGGCCGACGCCCAAGCAGCGCGGCTGCGCCCTTTGGTGCCAGTCGCCCTCGTAACCATTCTCTGCCGGAAGTCTATCATGGCCCCAACCGTTCCTGTCCACCGCCAGCCACCCGCGTCGCCGTCAGCACTTGGCGAGGCTTTCCACCACCGCCCAGCGACGGATACGAGGGCCGACGAAGAGGAGCTGAGCCTCTGAACCAGAACGCTAATCCATGTAAGTGTAACAGCTGACTCTGCATTCGAAGTTTCGAAGCAGGAAAAGTTGCAGTCTTTACCTGTTGCGCCCTCTGGCGTGCCATCATTTCATGCAAAGGCTTGCCATTGGCTCTTACGTTAACGTCATGCACAGCAAGCGCATATTGCTGCAGCCAAGTGCAGTGTGCATTCAGTTGTGTGCAGTGTGCGTGGGTGGCTGTCTCGCGCACGTTCAACTCCTCCCCTTTCAGGGTCTGGCTATGTAGCCGAACAAAGTCGACCAGAGCGTTTTCCAAAGTGGCGCACGGTTGCTGTAGTATCTGCCGCCAACGCGCGCCACTTGGGAAAACGATCCGGGATTTTAATTGTTTGTTGGGGGAAAGTGTTGGGAACTTCTCTCTTCTGCTAGCCTTGGTGATATTTCTTCTTGCAGATGGTCGTATTGACATGCGTGATGCTGGTGACATGGACAACTCGTCTTACGACGGGGGTATGGCGCAGAATCCATACGCCAACGCGGCCGCCTCTCCGCCCACCAACTACAACAGATTCGACTCGCGAAACCGACAGAACAACTCCAACTTCACCGGGACCATCGGTCACAAGAACAACAACAACTCGATGGCGCCTCGTGGTCAGCAGGGAATGGTGAGCGGACCGCGCAACGGTATGCAAAAGAGCGTCCAGAATGGCCATGAAGGTCGAGTGCAGGAGGTCCAGCAGCGCGCACGACCTTATTACCCACCCTCCCTCTTCCAACCTTCTACCGAGAACTTCTTCGCTTCGGAAAGCCTGGAGAACGCCGTGGCCGCCGCTGAATGCCCACAAGCACTGCAAATCACGTTCGCTGAAATTTTCCGAAGTTTATCGGCTTTTTTTCTGAATTATCTTCTTCTCACTTCTTACGTTTTGTTTCTAGGAAAAGCTTCGGCGGATATGGAAATGGCGAAGGGGAATTTAACATGCCTCAAGGACTGTGTTTGGGTGATGACGATGAAATAATTGTGGCAGGTATGAGAATCTGATGACATGAATTTTGTTTGATTAAAAAATTTTACTCTCATGGAAAGTTTGAAGTCTTGCTTCAAAATGTCTTTCTAGATACGTTGAACCATCGAATTCAGATTGTGGATTGTGACGGTGGCCACCGTTGCCACTGGGGTTCTCCCGGCGTGAAGAAGGGTCAGCTGTGGCATCCTCGGAAGGTGGCCTACATTCCCGAGACTCAGCACGTCGTTGTCAGCGATCGCGTCAACGGCTGCTCGCGTATCCAGATCTTCACACGAGATGGCGAGTACCTGACCACCCTGGGTAATCTTCATGGACTTCGCATGGCGCTGAACACGACGACTGCCGGCTTGACTGTCTACAAACAGCAGGTGAACTAACGTCATTTGAACATGTCGATGTTAGCCAACGCGCTCTTTCTGCTCGGTAGCCTTCGCTTATACTTCTTTATTTGACTGGCCACCTTGGTTTGCGACTTGAGAAAGTCAGCTTGCTCGTTGTGACACGCATTTTGTTCGATTTGACAAGCTGAGAATCCAAGATAATTAGTATCCTTTCTGTCCACGCACCTTCATACAATGCATCATGCATCTAGTGCGGTGGATGGCGTATGCAGGTGGGCGATAACTCGCAATTTTGACGTTGAATGTCTCATCTGGAGTTTACTGAGTTTGTTTTTCATCGCTCGAACTCGCACGGGATCGTTCTAAGTTGTTCTGATTCTTTTTGCGCAGATTGTGGTGGTGGAAGTGCAGCCGGCGGCGTGTGTGGTCTTGACGGAAGATGGTGGTGTGGTGTACTGGTTCCCGCTGGACGGCGTGATGGTGGAACCGTCGGACATTGTGGTCATAAACCAGAAGCATTACATTAGCGACTTCCGTGACCACTCTGTCTGCGTCTTTGACAGCTGGGGACACATGATTCAGCGTCTGGGCCCATCCTCACCCGAAGGCAGTCTCTTCATCCGATATCCGCGCGGACTGGGTGTGTCCGCCGCTGGTCATCTTCTCATCGCTGACACCGACCTCAATCGCTTCCACATTTCCGTCTGGGATGCTGAAACCAGCCACCCTCTGTCCTACCACGCTTTGCTCGACGGCAAGGTACGAAATGAACGTACCATATCTACTGAACAAAAAATCGGTGAAAATTGACGTTTTCCATTAAAAAAACGCAACAGTTTTAACGAAGTGCGCGAACCGATGTGGGAATTTTAGCATTCAAAATGATGGTCTCTACATGAGATCGCGCACTTGCTTAAAATTGTTGCGTGAAAATGTCTTGTGTGGATGCGAAAAGAGCTTCATAGCCCAGTAAGCATTATGAGCAAGACTAAACAGTCATGGAAGTTTTTAGAAATCTTTTTCAACTGAGGAAATATTAATGGTGTCTTTTCCAGGTCAGTCATAGTTGTGGAGTGGTAAGCACAAAGTCGGGCCACATCATCACGGCTGCCAAGAAAGAACACACGATCCTGATCCTGGGTTTCATAAACTCCTCTAGCGGTCACTTCGACGGTGAGGAACCGGCCAGCAGTGAATCCCATCGCAGTATCAAGTCCTTTAACGGAAACAACGGCGCCACGGTCCACAAGTACCAAGGTATTTCCGGCTGGAAAAGCAGCGGCTTGAATGTCCACGCTCCAGTCTTCCGTTTTGGGTCCACCAAAGCGAAAGAGAACGTTGACGGTAACGTTTGAAGAGAGGAAGTGTTCTCTGAGGGGAAAACTTTAACTTGGCGCTGCTGTTGTGCAGACTTTTTTTATCGGTATTCATTCTTGTTCGACCAATTGTTATTTCCTTATGTTACTTCGGTTGTTCCCCCAACGTTGGGGGCAGCCCTGTTTTCCAGTTTCCCCAATATTTATGACCAGTACCTTCACTTCATCCAGAACCAATAGCCTCTTTTTTTCTTGTGTTTCTGTCACGTGTGGTGAAGTGTGTTTTCTTGAATGCTGTATCCAAGTCTTTAAATTATTATACTGGCCCTGTCTGTTGTGTGCGACTGCTATGGCAGAAGAGCGTCTTTTAGAGTAGTCGTCTGGAGATTTGACTTCTGGTGGCGAATGTTCCTGTTGTGTGGCTCAGCTCTCCGTTGATTTTCTCCACTTGTCAATCTTCGTTGTCGGATTCTCTTTTCCTTTTCCTGTGGTTTACTTTGTCTGAATCTTTCTACCTTGTACTAACTTTTACGCATTAAAATGTCTCTTCTATAGCAGACTGTGACGTGCTGCCTAGGATCATTTTTGAATTACTCGCTAGGATCTGAGGTCAGACAGACTTTGCCCAGGTGTCGAACAAACTTGTCAAGGATGCGGATCCTTTCCACGCACTTCCTCTGTGTCAACACTGGAGTGTGCACGGCTCTTGTCAGAGTTTCCCTTCTTTGAAGGTAATGGCCAGGACCTGTTGCTAAGTTGGATGTGGGCAATGGAGGACCACTGTCCATCAGACTCGCTCTCGTCCAGTGTGACATAGACTGCATCACTTCCTTGTTGTCTTGTACTGTATTCCTAGCATTGGATGATAAGACTTTTAGGAGCTTTTAAAACTTGTCAAGGGTGATTGCTTGTCGAGCCTTGTCGTTTGCGGGTCAAGAATCTTTCCGCGACTGTTTATAGGAAATTCATTTCAGAAAATGACCGTTTATCCTCTGGAAGCGGGATGATTTATTGTTGCTTTCACTAAGGTGCATTTGATGAAATGGGGAAATGGGCCAACACCTTCAACCCGGCTCTTCATCAGCGCTTCGTCATAACCATCATGGCCTTTTTTGCCAATTTGATCTGTTATTCCATGAGAGGAACCTTTAGTCTTGCGCTTGTTCAGATGGTCGCCCATGTACCGCCAACTGACTCTGACAGCGTGCAAGAAGACAAAGATATGTGTCCTCCTCCTGCAACCAAAACGTCAGATCCTACATATACGGTCAGCAAACCTATATTTTCTGTGGTGTGGAGTAGGCCTAAACCTAGGCTTTCTCTTTTTCAGCAAGGAGAGTTTGAATGGGACTCAACGACCGAAGGTCAGATCCTCAGTTCTTTCTATTATGGATACCTGGTCACGCAAATACCTTCCGGTTACTTGGCCGGCTTTATCGGAGCTAAAGTATTGTTTGCCATTGGTATCGGTGCGACGGGAGTATTTACATTACTGGCGCCGGTAGCGGCTCGCTCATGGGATGGTCCAGCGGCTCTTTCTGGCATCCGAGCGCTTGCCGGCTTATCGCAGGTATATTTGGCCTTGTCAGGCAGTCACGCCCATTTTTTCTCCTTTATGTCGTTGAAGTTGACCACAGTGTTTGTAGGGAATTTGTTTTCCGTTATTACCCGCCATCTTTGGTCGTTGGGCTCCTCCACAAGAACGGACGTTGATGTTGTCGGTGGCGGCTGCCGGTACACAAGCGGGAACCGTCCTGGGCAATATTATTTGTGGCTACATTGGCAGTGGTTACGGATGGGAGTACATGTTCTACCTTTTCGGGGCCATCGGCCTGGCTTTCGTCATTCCCTGGATGCTCTTTGTCTTTGATTCTCCGGAGCACCATCCGCATATCACAGCCATGGAACGAAGCTACATCATCTCCTCTATCGGCGCTCCCGCCATGGGAAACCAAGCTTCCAAGGTAAGCCAGTCTTCAAGTTGCCACCAGTTTACATGACTTTTCATGCATTTTTTTGGGTATTTCCGTTTTTTCGGCACCACAGTAGACAACTATATATGCTTTACTGCAAGTCGTGACAACGTTTCCTTACATTGATCTAGGTTATATGGTCGTAAGAGCGAAAAACCACGTAGGTGCGGTAGGCTTGGTCTTGTAGGTTCCTTGGAGAGCTGTGGTCCGTTCCATGCCATTCTGGTCGCTGATTGTCGTCTGCTGGTGTTCCGACTGGGGCTTCTACACCCTCCTGTCCGACGTTCCACTGTACCTGCGCGACGTCCTGCACTTTAGCCTGACCAACAACGCCATCATGTCCTCCATCCCCTACATCGTCATGTGGTTCGTCATCGTCTTCCTCAGTCCCGTCGGCGACTACATCATCACCCACCAGAAGATGACCGTCACGAACTTTCGCAAGACCGCCACCGTCCTCGGCCTGGTCATACCCGGCATTTTCCTCCTTCTCATCCCAGTCGTTGGATGTGACCCAGCCGGTATCATAGCCCTCTTAGCTATGGCCATCGGTATGACCGGTATCTCAACCCTGGGTTTCCGCGTCAACTTTAACGACATCTCGCCCAGTCATGCCGGTCTTCTCTACGCCATCTGCAACACCATATCAACCATCACCGGCATCATCGGTCCGACCGTGGCCGGAGTTTTGACCGTCGGCGACGAGGCCCACCGTATTTCAGCCTGGTACAAAGTCTTCATCATCGCCGCCGCACTCTACTTTATGGCCGCCATCTTTTATGCCTTCTTCGCATCGGGCCAACTGCAGAACTGGGACAACAGGACCGGCAAGACCTTCTCGAAGAACCGAATCGCGCCGGAGACGGCCGAGCTGCTGGAAGGTGCAGTACGGCCACTTCCGGGCGAGGGTATGGCCAGAAGAAAGAGCAGTGTGACGCCGTGGATTCCGCCGACGCCGGATAGTCAGCCGGTCATCGCCATGGATGGTACGCTGGAAATAAGGCAGGAAAGAAGGAGAAGTAGCCTGGCTGCGGCTAATCAGCAACAACAGAGGAGGAGAAGTAGCATGGCCGCTAACCATTTGGCCGAGTTTCAAGCGCTCCACGCCCTTGGGCAGATACCGCCAGCCACCTCGCTCAACAGTATCTTACCGGTACCTACGGAAGATACGCCTTTGGCCACCATACCAGAAGATTCCACTGCCGTCAATATGTAAAAGTCTGATCTTTCCAATTTTTCCTTATTTTTGGCATTCTCCTTTTTCTGTGATGCCTATCGAGTGCGGTTGAAATTCGGATCAAATTTGATCGTTTACCGCAAAACGGAAGGTATTATTCTAATGGCCGGCTTTTTAAACTATCCTACGTTCTGCTTAATCTCTCATGATTTTGTGTTGGAGCAATTCGATGAGACCAACACAAACCACTGCTTTATTGTCCTTGGTTTTTCAACCAGAAGAGCTTTGCCATTACGTACCCGCTCATATAGTCAAGCATCTATAGAGGTAACCGTGGAAGTCAAAGATTATAACGTATCCAAAAGACTGGAAGCAGAAGACAACGAGACGTCCAGAAAATAAAGCGGGAGGATGCTTCAAACTTTTACCCCTTTTACAACGGTCTGCTGGTTTCTCCAAAAACTGCTGGCATAATTGGTAATGGTATCTTTGAGGGGTACAAAGCTGTTGGCGAGGGACATGACCAGCTTATTGTTGTGGCAGGTGGCCATGGCTAGAACGCCGACGAGAACAGTAGCCGCCATCACCATGACGGAGCCAGGGTTCTTGGCGCTAAACTTTAAGGAATTACATATCATTTGGCTGCAACAAACGGCCAGCATGGCGTACATGACAAGGAAGCTCATGTCTGACAGGAACTCGCTCACGTGCGGATCCTTGGATAAGACGCTGCCCACAAAGGCCGACACGGCCGAGATCATCCCAATGAGGAAGTAATCAAGCATTGCGATACCTACACAAGACCGACACTGTCTCATCCATTATATCACTCTTATTAACGGATCTTTCGAAAACAAACCATACCTGTAATAACTTTGGAGGCTAGAAACCAATGTCCGGCTTGAGAAAGTGTGGAATAAACTGGCCAAAGACTCACCATTCCATGAAGTCAATCAAATGTAATAATTTGCGTCAAAGTAGAACGTTTGCTCCTCTGGCCAAATATTGGAACATAGACTGATGCTGTTTACTGCAAACATGCAGAAGAGTTAAACTGCATGCTTGTGTAGCGGAAGATGGCTCCAAGGACTTCCGGCCTCATATATAGTCTCTATGCAACTTACAGCGATTCTGAACTGGGAATATTGCTTCAATTGGGAAACAAAACTCTGCAGTCCACTTGCTGCTTGCCATTACGATATCTGGTCGGGAGTTTTTCGGTGAACTCAGACCAGCCGACCAGTCAAGCTCGCAGAAGGTCCAGAGGTTCCTCATTTCGAAAGTTCGTTCCTTTTCGAAACCGCACTGTCATGTCATAAGACATTATGTGTGGATCATGTAATGTAGCAGGCCACGCCTTCTGATGGCTGTTGGTTGCGATCGATCCGTACCGTCACTGCTGACCGCTCAGCTAACTTAGTCCGCTATCCTTCGCTCTCGTAAACCACATGGCCTGCGGGACGGCTTGGTGTTTGCATCAGGTTTTCCGTTCATATCGCGATCTGATAGCGTATCGTCTTCTTCATTCACTTCTCCATTGCCGTGCAATAAATTCACTGAATTTCTCTGCTCCTCTTGTATCTTCCAGAGTTTCATCGTTCTGACCTTTGGACATCCGTGTGCTATTTCACCCTGACAAGGAGAGGTAACTTGGCAGCAAAGTTTATTCTTCGGAGGCTAGTCCATCTTCCATCGATTGTTCGAGAAAAAGAATCAATTTCGTTTGTCACGCTTTTCTCATTGTAGATTTTGACGTCCTCCGTCGACTAACCAACTGGTAAACCATGGACTTTCTCCGACGAGATGTCAGGAGCGAGAACAGCGCTGGATTCAACCTGAAAGGACTCTTGGATTTCTCAGCGTAAGGCGCTCTGGAATCCCCGAATATTGACTGACGTGGCTCTTGTTCTATGGTCGTTTGATTGTTGATTGACTGTAGACTGGAGAAACCTGTCCAAGAGCACTTGACGCGCGTCTATGGAGCGCTGGCCATGGCCTTGATGGTCTGCTCAACCACCTCCTTCATGGTCATGCAAGGCATTATCCCTGAAGCCTTCTGCGGTCTCCTCTCCATGATCGGCATGATCGGCATGACAATTTACCTCGTCTCCATGCCCGTCACTCCTCAGAATCAAGACAAACGCATGGCCGTTTTCATGGGCGTCGCTGCTCTAATGGGTGGGTGCGCAGATAACCATGCCCGTTCATATAGATCATAGGTCGACTCGCGTGTTTTTGTGTTGTAGGAATGATGATGGGACCTTTGCTGGAGGTGGTGGCGCGTATCAATCCCGCCTTGATCTTCACGGCAGCCATGATAACAGCCACTATCTTCACCTGCTTCACCCTGGCTTCCTTGTTGAGCGGAAACCAGCGTCAGTTCATCTATCTCGGAGGTGAGTTCGTACTTCGTTGTTCAGTAACAGTAACTTTCGCGAATGATTTGACCCAGATCGTTTTTCCAAGTGGCGCAAGCTTCCAGCCAATAACAATGGGAGAAGCGCCACTTGAGAACTCGGCAGGATCCCTTTTGCACGTGGTGCACTCTACCAGCCAATAATACCGATAACGTGCGCCACTTGACGTGTCGATTTGTAGCGAATTCATTTGCTGACCTCCCAATTTGCAACACTTCGGTTAATTGCGGTGGGTTTACTTGTAGGCACATTATCGTCCTTGTTGATGGTCAACGCCGTCGTTCGTCTGTACCAGATCTTCACTGGATCGCAAATGGCCTTTGATGTAAGCCTGTCTATCTCTACCCTGGGTTTTGTAGGATGACACTATGGAGGATAATGAATGACTATTGGGGATTAATCAATTATTGGTTGTTGCAGATCAGCATTTACATTGGCTTGGTCGCCGTTTGCGGATTTGTCCTGTACGACACACAGATGATCGTGCTGAAGCGCCGACACGGCGACACCGATCACATCAAGCACGCGGTAAGCTTCTCACTAGTCTCCAGCTCTTCTCACATCTCCTGCTGACTCTTAGGTGGGGATTTCTTTCTAGTTGGATCTGTTCATCGACGCCGTCAGCATGTTCAAGCACATCCTGGTGCTGCTGGCCAGCAAGGAGAACAACCGCAACACCAGCGAACGAAAGCGAAAGAACTAAATGGACAATTGCTCTGTACCATCGTGGCACTCGCTGCGTTAGAAAATAGCGTTTTCCGATTATCATAACTGCACAAAGCAAGCATGTTCACCCGTGTCGTGATCAAGTCAAACTATAACTGTATACTTTTTGTTCTTCATCGATCATACCTCGGGGACATTTGCAGCAGTCAGTACTCTTCATCTCGCATCGAAATTCTGTGAATTCCAGTGTTATCTAGCCTGTTGCGTTTCTATTTTAATCTTAGATTATTCATTGTACTCGTACACAATTCCTGTTATACTGAATTTTTTTTCGCATAAAGCACGAACACGGAGTACCAGAGACGGACGAAACAACCTTCGGAAAGCTTGGGATAAAACATTGAGAAGGGACATTGAGGCATAGTCATGATAACACCGAGATTCGCACAGGAAGTAAATTTCGAAAGGGGCAAAAGGCCGCAGAGATAAAAGTTGGTTGAAAACAGTAGGTGATAAAACTGGAAACGCAGGAGAAAGCGGAAAGCGGAAGAAGCTTTTCGTGTGGTCACGCAGAGATGTGGGAATGATGAAAAGAGAAATTCTCTTTCCAAGAAAGGAGAGTAAAAACCTTGACGAAGAAATTTTGCGTATTCTATCAGAATTCTCTTCCGCTGCCAAAAATTGTGATTAACTGGCGATATACTCTGCAAGAAACAAAACACACGTGAGAAATGAGCAGTCAAGCGAGCGATGGAAAGCAGCCTTACTTGACATGGATGTCGGCTTCGGTGATGATTTCTCCATCGCAGTTCCACACAGTCGACGCAACAGCCATACTTGCTTCCCTGCCACCACCTTCGTTCTCCTTCGGCTTCTTTGTGGTGCGGAAGATCAGTTCCGACACCCTATAAGCTCGTAGGTTCTTGCCCAAGACCCGCTTTGGTCCGATGCCTCGTGAAATCGACACCAAGTAATTCAACAGTTTGACCCGACCGATGGCACGAACCAACAAGACATCCAACCGACCATCGCCACAGTGCGAAGCGGGCGCCAGACCTCTGGGCGACTTGGCCGACCCACAACACAGACTGACAGCTATGACATTACTAAACTTGTCGGAGATGTTATTCCAGTCTTCGGACGATGTTGTGACTTCCGTGTCGGAAGTACCGACCAACTCGACTGTGTCTGCCTCGATCGAACTTAACATGGGGCTTTCTGTACTCTCAAACACGTCTGGGCTGCTTGGCGAGTTAGGGCTCTGTGGTACTTCGGGGCTCGTTATGTCAGTCACGCTACAGACGGTACAGTCTTTCGCACAGAAGACTCCGACGTCGGGGTATTCTGGGTCCAGGTCGCTACTGGAGTTGCAGGGATTCGCGTCGCCCGTTTTGTACGTAACGTGGCCGTCGTACGACTTGTTACGGAAGAATGTCTGGGCGCCCGCGAGCGTGTAGCGAGTCTTGCCGAAGTAACGCCGCAGCCAGCGTTTCTCACTGGTCTTCAGCGTATCACTGTGAGAAAAAGGGAAGAAAAATCGATTGGATCATTTTCCAAGGTGGCGCACGCTTCCAGCCAGTAACACTCGACACGTACGCCACTTGGGGAAAACACTCAAAGTGGACAAGATCGTTTTTCCCCAAGTGGCGCACGCTTTCAATCAATAACACCGAGATCGTGCGCCACTTGCACAAACAACCTGGTCAAGTTTGTTTGCCGACCTCTCCATTGTACGAAGAACTCAAGAAAATAACTCGGTTAATAGACCACCGTGTAAGAAATTTCATATTTACCTGAAGAATCCGTAACCCAGGAAGGCGCAAAAGAAGCGCAGCAGGCAGCCTGAAGCTTCTTGGAAGACTGCACCCACGTCCAACTTCATCGAACGCCCTGCAGCCAATAAACAAAATAGCATCAACAACATGACCAATTTACCTGCACTTCCGGTACAGCCATTAGAGCACGTTCGTCAGTACGGGACCAACCTAGTAGAACATGGATGAGGGCAGAGCAGGCGTCTCCCAGTCCAATGCAGTAGCCGATGGAGTCAGTCGAACCTGCACGTTTCATTTCAGGCTAGTTAGTCAAAAGGAAAAACGCGATCATCATCAGCGAATCACAGCAATTAAGTGCGAACCTGCGGGAATAATCCCTAAAGTGGCCGTCGCGGAGGGAGTCAGATCCGACGTCACGGTAACGTCTTCGTCCTGTTCCGACCGGATGAAACCTTCCAGACACTCGTTGAATATACCATCGCCACCGACGGCGATAAGTCTGTGGAGGAAAGACCTAATGTGATTACGCGGAGGGAACCACACTCATCAGGTCGGTCGATATGACTCTGCGCTTTTCTGAAGTGTAAATTTCAAAAATCATATCGTTGAACTGGGTCGGAATTTTGATGTGGTTTCTTGTTTGTAACATAGAACAAACCACAGTCTTCTGACGAATGCCTGAAAGTTCGATCGCGCTCTCAGTTAATTTCCAAAAACAGTTTTCGGTACTACCGCTTTCTGAAAATTCTGCTCCACTTTACAAGAAAACTTTTTGTGGCTCAACTTAACGTGTAAAAACTATGCAAATAACAGGGGATAACAGCCCAAAAGGCAGTGCGGTCAAACAGCCGTTTCGGTTTACTTCGAGACACTTTGGCTAAGAATGTAGCCAGGTAGAAATTTATCCTGACAAAAACCACAAATTAATGGTACAAAACAATCTGTTCTGCACTCCTAGAGAAAGCAAAATTATGAACCCTTGAACCCTGAAAGAAAAATACTCGATGTGTCATAAAAATGCACCATCACTCGTTCTCGTTGACCAGCTGAGGAAGAACAGCCAAGAAGTTATCTCTCCGTTGAACTGGCACACACAGAAAAGCTCTACGTACCACCTCGCAATTTCACAAAACTTTGTTTTCAAAATCAGCCTAGTCTATCGCCTTTGGTTTGTAGTTAAAGTTGAGCAGCACGACACACAGACTCGTTTCTGGGGAAGTAGAAACTGGTTTTGTCGTAAAACAATTGCGAACGTACCCTGGTCAAAACTGAGCGCTGATGCTCACATCATTTTTCCTATTTTCTCCTTCGGCTAGGTCGCTTTGGTTGTAGTTGAATAAACTCGTAGAGAGCTCGTTGTTACTATTGGGCATCGCACAAACTGAAAAAGTTTCTTGGCGTGGTGGAAAAACGTTACCAAAAGTCGCCTCCACAAAACGCAAACTCATGTCGACCGACCTGATAGAAAATCGGCAAGGGAAACGTGCAAAATCGATATCCAAAGCGGCGCACATTCTCATTGCTACTGGCTGGAAGCGTCCGCCACTTAGACTGACTACATTGTATCATACATTTCATTAATCGTGAATATTTATAACTACCCATCGTAGCCTTCTGCTTTCCACGGTTCCTGGAGGAGCCACTGCTTGGCGTGTCCAGCGTGCGTTGTGACAATGTAGGAGAACCGTGTATCCACCATTCTCAGTATGGGAATGACACGCTTCTCGAAGATCTTGAGGGCGCATCCTCCGCCACTCACTGGGTTCACTGCCGAAAGAATTGTCATAAAATTAGCAAGCCAAAATCTATATTCTATTCAAGCGACAAAAAACATCGAAACTCAAAAGATAGAACGATTTGCATGGTCTCACCGAAGAACATTAGTCGTTTGGGACGGTTCGATGAACCTCGAAAAAATGCAAAGATATGTGAGACGGTTATGGTGGGTTACGGCTATATGGCAACCGGAAGTGGAATTTCGGCACCTGCAATCGTTTCTTTAAGGCTGTCACACAGCTGTTGGCCAAACGCGAGGTTCTCCGTGGTAAGGATCAGACTGTGCGGACGCCATTTGCAGGGCTCTCGGCGCCGAGCAATGCAGAGGACAATCTTTGACTGGTTGGTGGTATTTTGTCTGGGAGAAGGCGATGCATTTCGGAATGGGAAAAAGTCCAAGCGCGACAGAACCGACGACGCTGACGAAGGCTCTTCCACCTCGGAGACAATGATCTTAACGGACAAGATGTCCGCGAACAAGTACTCTTTGTTCAGACCTTCTGCAAATCGGGACGGACTGTTAGTATGGATTCGTCAACGACGTTAATGACAGGAACCATAATCCAAGTTATCTAACCTGGGCAAAGCTGACCTGGGGAATCAGGTCCAACTCGGAGCTGTAGCCTATCTTCCGCCAGCACGACGCCGTATCTAATGCCGTCACAAAGGCAGGTATTTACATGTTCGTAATCCGGAACCTGATCCATTATCTTGTCCGCCGGCAGGAGCTTTTATCATCCACCAACAACCAACAAGCGGAGCATTCCCATACATGTAATCAGTCTAGTTCTAGTGGTTCCGATAGCCTACTCTGGCTGCTACCCATGAACGAGCTTGCAGTACCATCAACATAACAATTAAGGTCAAAGTAGTACAGATGAAGTTCTGTCAAAGGGATCATTCCAGCAAGATGTCGTCTTTGTCGCGAGTGAATATTCCAGATGAGAGACTAGAACTTCTAAAGTCGCCATGAGAGCTGACTGGAGAAGGGATCATCCGTCAGAATCAGCCGCAGTGTGATGTTTATGTGGATATGTATGACATATCATGAATATACTGTATGTCTATGACATGACTCACTGACTGACTTCCGGTTACCGTGTTTCTCTAGACTGCGGAGCAAAGATTGCTCATAGTTTGCTTCTGAGTTCTGACTTGAAGTGATCTCCCATTTCTTCAGGTGGTAACAGCCAAAACACAGTGTACCGAAGTCGGTGATGGTGTTGCTTAGGCTGGTCTGCGGTGCGCGCGCAGTGTTACGGTCGTCTTCAAGAGGACTTCCGGTCGGAGCGTCTTGTTATGCTGGACGCGTGTCAGGACGTCGCGCTACCTTGTACATCGTGAAAGGTCGGTTTTTCAATTCGTACGCACCTTTAGACTTCATCGCTGATACATCCGCCGTCAAATTTCTGGAGCGATCCCTGCAAGTCATCCACGAAAGCACTGGCACACCATGGTGGGCGACCATTCCCTTGACGGTGCTGATGGCGCGATCTCTCATAACCTTCCCTTTCGCCATCATCCAGCGCCGAATAACAGCCAAGCTCGTCTTGCTCAAACCAAAGATGGATGAACTAGCCAAGGAGCTGTTCCAGGAGGTGAAGCAAGCACAGCGTATGTTCAAATGGGATGAGGAGAAGGCAAACCAAGTGTTTAACATCGAGGTTCGTCGTCCAGGAATTACACTTATTTGTGCCGCATGACGTCATCAACCTAACGATGCTTAGTTCAGTCCGCGATGACGTCATGCGCACTTGCGGACGGTAACAACTGTTACGGTGTTACCGCTTGGGACACGTACTTGCGTACAGCTGTACCAATATAAAAGCATAACTCGGCGTATGCAGGTGCATGAATGTCACACACACGTTCTTTTCCAGCTTTATGGTTCTGGTAGATTAGAAAACATCGGAGCAACCTCTATGTCCAGGACAACTGCCATCCCGCCAAGAACATTTTACTTCCTCTGCTTCAAATACCTCTGTGGATATGCATGTCCTGCGCTCTGCGTAACTTGTGCGCCGGAAGAAATGGAGAGGCAGCGAGGGTGACATCTCGAGCACAACTCAGCCAAGAAGGAGCTTTATGGTTCCGCGACCTCACTCGTCCTGACCGCACGTGGGCCATACCTGTCTTGAACGGCTTGATGAGCTTCGTTCTTAGTGAACTGCATTTCAGCAGTATTCAACAACGGACGAGGTTGATCAGCTTCGTCATCTGGTCGACGAGAGTGACATCCCTTCTTGTGGTCTTCATCACAGCTCTGATGCCGACCGTAAGTCTCTTGTCTCTACAGCGCAAGTGACAACTTCAAAAATTACCTTCTTGTAGGGAGTTTCGCTCTACTGGTTACTGTCAAGCTTCTTCGGACTTGTACAGTTTTTTGTTTTGTTGAACCCGCGAGCTCTGGCTTTCTTCCGTGTTCCCGTAGTTGCTGGCGCAGCTCGGCCGTACCAGGCTTTATTTTCACGATTGTTCACTCGTCCCAAGAACACAATCTCTTGAAATGTTATCCTTCTAACCGAGGCTGTTGACCGTTTTTGTTTGTTTTACTGACCGCTGTGAGAACGATGATGCTCTTCCATAAGAAGAGTCCGAAGTTCTTTGCTTGCAGGGTCTGTCTTGCAGTTCACCGTCTGAACACGCTTTCCTGAAACTCGACGACAAATTTTTACCGTATACATTGGACTTTGGAATGAATTCGCCAAAGAGAACGGTTCAAACTTCACTCGTATAAGACCTTTGGTGCTTGGACTTGTGTCTCCACCTGCTCGTTGGAGTTCATTCCTTGATAAGATCTTACCGAGGAGGCCCTGTCTTCAAGAGCCAAGGAGATCAAAGAGATTACATTTTCATTACACTGTAGCATATAGACCAGTTCAAAAAAACAAACCGGTCTGATATCGCGAATCGCCGATCGGAAGTATTTTCTCTTTTCATCAAGTGGTAAGTTCCTCCACTGGTGCCAGATCGAGTTACCTTTATACTACAGTAACATCACGAGCAGGAAGTACACCAAGAAACATCTTGTCTATTTTTGCAGGTCTGTTATTAGGGTGAGTCTCGACAGTATCGGCAGACTGAAATGAAGAGCCAGAAGTATGTGCGGAAGGTGGACGTCGAGTACTCTGTCAACGGCTCGAACGGTTACGACCATCACGAGGATGAGGAGCATTTCGTCCAGCGAATTTCCCATCTGCCACTGGTAGCTCTGACTCTGTCTCGAGTTTCCCAGGTCTACCAGGCCGTCAAACAACGAAATAGCCTTCTGACACTAGTCCTGGAAAAGGGGGAAGATGCTACGACTGCTTCCTGGATGATTGCTTCACAACTCGCTGCCAAGACTGGCCTGCAGCGCCCACGTAAGCATCCTCCACCTCACCAGTATTTTTTATGGACAGTTCATATTTCATTTGTGGTTGCAGTCAGTTACGCGGATAGCACAGCAGTTCAGATCTTGAAATCTGTGGAAGAAAGACTCCCGGTCATCACTTTCACTCCCGACGAGGTAGGCTATCGCACTTTGTCAGCCTAGAGATATTCGCTGTGGAGTTCCGCCTGTCTTTCTAGATCGCCTACCAAGGCAGATGGTTGTACTACGAAAAGATTCAACCACAGCTTGCTCAGCTGACAGACATGAAGGAAAGCACCGTTCTAAAGTACAAGGAGACGAAGGACAAACTCTGGCTGGTCAAGGACGTTGGTTTTTCTTCTGCCAAGTCTGCACTCATCCGTAAATCGTTGTACAAGCTGTCTCAAACCGTCGAATGGACCTTGAAGGCTGCCGACTTGGTCGTGGACAAGCTTCTCCCGCAAAGTAACTCCTATACTTTCGGTTCTATCCGAAGGCGCGATTTTCTTGTATCGTTCATTATACATGATTGGTTGATTTGCTGCCGTTACAGTGCTGTTACTTCCTTGTTGTACGTACTGACGCTGTTCTTTTCACATAGATGAGCGCGACCATTTCGTTTCCACATACGTCGATCCGGAAAGTGAGAACCGCCACATGGAGCACGCCAAGATCATCAGCAACAAGATTCGAACTCGTGTCAGCGCTCGTCTGGCCGACAACATTCAAGCAGCGCAACAGTTGGCTCAAGCTCTGCACATTGTCCACACTCTCCGAGAAACTGCCGAACATTCCACCGCTTCCATCCAGCACATGTGGGAAGAGATCCGTCGACTGTCTCTGTCCATGACGGGACAATGGTCGGTTCCGGATGTGGGTGAGCACGTTAGTCGCAGTAAGGTCGAGGAATATGCCCTTACTCTTCTTCAACGCCTCACTGCACAGACTAAAGAAACCCTCGAGAAGACCCTTCCCGATGTCACACGCTTCCTTCCTCAACATCTGACTGATACTCTTCACTCGGCCAGCAACGCTGCGGGAAACCTTCTTCACCAAGTTCGTGAGGTACTCTCCCTCGTCACTTCTCGTTCTTCCGTCTCTTGTCAAATGACAGTTGGGCAAATGACTTAGAGCACATTTTTCATCTCAAGTGGCGCACGTGTCCGAAGTCATGGCTGGAAGCGTGCGCCACTTGAAATACGGACTGCTTCAAAACGTTTGCCCGGCTTCTAGATGAGAATCTGCGAGCCATGCTTTTCCATGTTGTCTCGTGAGCGGTCAACGTGCCGAAACTGGGAAGTCCTGTGTAAGGTGACACGCGCGGCGGTAGTGTGGTCAAGTTGTCCGTTGTTTTGCAGGCTCAAAGCGTCCACGACTTGTCCCAACCTCTCATCGCTCAAGCTCATTCATACGTCGAACAAGTTCAGGTGTCCGTCAAAGCCGTCCTGGACACGCTGACCGAAACGTATCTGCTTACCTGGGTCATCCCGCAGTACAACAGCATCGGATCTCTGGACATCCATATTCACGGATAAAGACGGGACCGGAAGTTCAAACATTTATTTCTCTCATTATATCTCCCGTCGTTTTCCGAACATTTATCTTTCGTTTATGTTTATGCTCCTTTGATGTTCCTTCTTAGTTGGTTTGCATTGTCAAATATTCAGGTACCATAGTCAGTCTGGAATCCTCATTTCACGAAATTTTATTTCCTCACTTCCTGCTTTTTTGCCGCTCATCAAATATTCATATCGCCGCGATCTTAAAATACAACCCTGGTAAAAGCCTTCTTGAAAAACGTATGAAAAGTTTAGTAGAATGATGTCAGGAAGGGTCAGGATGACAGGGTTAGTTCTGGAGGTATCCGGGGAGTTTCATGCGCATGAAAACCCAGCACATGCCAAAAGAGACGAGGATGCAAACGAATCCCACACCCACCCAAATAGAACGGTTGAGTTTGGGCATCAAGGGGTTGTTTGTCTGATCGAATATAATGAAACCTAGGCTTCCCAGTGTGAAGAGAAAACTAGCCGCCAATCCTTCCATGATGTACTGTCCGTTCACCCGCCAAGGCATGAAAGCTACGGGTCGTGAATGTCCATTCTCATCGGTGGTGCTGCCGATGGAAGGTGGCTCCACGATGACGTCGTAAATCACACCTGCAAGAAGAAATAATATCCCGATCAAGTCGCACAATTATTCCCATGATACTGATTGATACAGTGTACGACAAAATTGACAGTTAAAAATAGGCGTAACAGTGCAGCTAGAGCTTATTTACAAGTCAGCCAATGAGAATTATATTTCGCTGCATGCGCAAATTTCATTGGCTTTATCCATCTGGCTCCATCCAACACCCATTTTTAACGGTTTATTTTGTCGTACACTGTATCCCTTCAGAAATTCATATAAGCCAAGACATCTACCACTGACGCGGATATGAACGTCTATAAATTGGCGTATCTTTAGCTAAGGTGCAGCATATGCAAAACTCTGCGCAGCTTACCTCCGGTAACGAGAAAATAGGAGAGAAGGATGCCAGCGAAGACCGTCATGGGCGCCGGTTGACGGATCCATGTTGGACGCTTCAGCTTGATGTTTGGTGGTTGCAGGACTCCGAAGATAGTCTGATTGTAAACAAAGTCCAACATCTTGCCTGCAAGAAATCCATGTTGTATGCTCGGTCACTAGAACCCTGAGAACTTAAAGGTGGCATCCGCCAAGAGCAAAACAACCACAGATCAAACACATCAGCACGCTGGGTGCGCTTCGAGCCCATGATGCCCATCCACCAGCTTCCACAGTTTCAGCAAAGCCATACCTGAGCGTCCCAAAGATTCGTTTAAGTAAGATGCAATGAAGATAAACCTGGAGAATGCAGTACGCACATCAAAGATCCCAACACAGAGAACGGGAAGAAAACAGAGCGCTCCAGAGTTAAAACTTAAAAGTCGAAAAGTTGGCTTCGCCAGACTGGGTTAGTCATTACTAATCAACAAGCAAGTCAGGCTGGTGCCTGAAGCTGGCCTACACGTCAGCACTCACTGAGCTGCAGATGGCGTCTGATTTCACGTCATGTAAATGTCCAGCGTCCGAAAACGATACTTCTTATCCCACTTCTGATCTTGCCGAATCCTGGTATTGTGTGGTAAGAAAATATTATATACATTTCGCTGATATAGCATTATTGCTGTGAAGGTCTGTACAGTGCGTAGGTAATCTTCTTTGTATCGATTACGTTGAGGTGAACAGTCAGGAAGGTTTGCCCTGTCCGGTATCCGTCTCGGCCATCTTTGAAGAGCGAATAACCTGTAATCCCGGCTGCCACAGTCTAACATTCAACTTGAAGGTAGCCGCTGTCCTTCCCATAAGCCCGCTTAGAACAACTTTATGTCCTGCTCAAATTGTTGTAGGACCTGCTTCCGCTACCCACGTAGACAGAGACGGCAGGACCGAGTAGAGATCAAGGATTAGTCCTGGCTTGGGCTTCAAAGTCTTTCGTCGTTTCAAACTTGTCAGACTTCCTGTATATACATAACTGGCCGCTTACTGCCTTTGCCGTCGTCGTGTCGATGTTTATCTGAGGTCTTCCACCAACAACATGAGCGCAACAAGCACTTTCCTTGCTGACACTCCTCTTCACCAAACGGAAGTACGCGCAACACAAGCCAGGTCGCCGACTTGACGTCTGTCACTTTAATATTATAGCGCATCATCTTCACTGAAGGCGACGCTGACTATTTTTCCTTCTTCCCCTTTTCATCGCCTTCCAGCAAAATGGCTTATGT
This sequence comes from Ramazzottius varieornatus, assembly GCA_001949185.1. NCBI lineage: Eukaryota > Metazoa > Tardigrada > Eutardigrada > Parachela > Ramazzottiidae > Ramazzottius > Ramazzottius varieornatus. The sequence continues at coordinate 978,448 of BDGG01000015.1, read as the reverse complement.
GATCCTTATATCCGCCCTTGCGCTGAGCCTGGCCTTCTATTCCTCCAGTGTGGAAGGAGCTCTAACCTGCGAGTCCAACAGTCCTTTGTGCCTGGAAGCCCGAGGTCAGTTTGCTGTCCCCAACGAATGCCGCAAGTTTGCCAACTGCTGGGATTCATGCGCCACCTTTTCATCCTGTCCGGGAACTCTGGTGAGCACAAAGCTTTATTCGGACGTCGGCGAATGACTTAAACAGGATCGTCTTCTCAAGTGACGCACCCTACCAGCCAAACACATTGAGAACGTGCGCCACCTGAGATAACAATCCTGTTCAGTTCATTAGCCGACGTTTCAGTTCTGTTAGAAGAATTCTTGCCGCCAAAAATTAACCATTGTGAAACACGACGTGGTTGCGATGATGATAGGTGTTTTCGGGGGACAAGAACCGCTGTGATTTCGGCTGGAATTTGACGCCCAGTGATCCGTGCTACAAACCAATGATGGCCTCTGCTGGTGGCGCTGCCGACAACTTTGGCGGATTTGCTCCGCTGCCGCCGCTGCCACCCCTGAACCCCCTCTTCCAGTCGCAGTCTCAGTTCGCCCCCACGGCCTCCATGTCCCAAGGCATAAATCAAGATGGCACAATGTTCCAAAATACGGGATAACCTAGGAAACTGCGGCTACAGGGAACCTGTGGAAGGCCACTACCAATCCTGACTGACTCAACAACGGACACTTGATGGCGGACCGAGCTTACTCTCTCTTTGCAGAATTTAGCCGTTAACTTGTACATTAGTCTCAAGTTAGCAAGATATGACTATGCGGCAATGAAGATCAGCATGTATGAAATGAAACAAAACAAACAAATTAAAATTGATAACTGTCCATGCGTGTCACAGGGATTTCACCGCGGCGCGTCAGATCAAGTTTAAAACTTATAGGACTGAAAATCGACATAGGTGTGCAAAATAAGGGACAAGCATCTACCTACCATACAGCAGCCTTCGTTACCGGGTTCATGGGAGAGCCCAACGGACAGTGAAATGCTTGGGCGAATTCGGGCATGTTACTGAGAGGACCGATCACGCGGAACTTTTTCGGACTGTGACTTGCTGTCAAAAGAGAGTTCCTCGTCGTCTTTTCTCGCTCTGACCCACACCATCCCTACGACAGGAAAATTCCCTTGGTGAAGGCTTCAGTAGATGCTGGACAGATAGTGGAATTGGGCATCTTACTTGGGCTACTCCAAGGAAGAACATTTGCTCCCTGCTGTAATCTTGGAAACCCGGTAGAAGGGGCTCTAGGACGCCCCTCCTCTTTGTGTACAGCTGGTAGGCCTAAACGATCAAAACACCGCATCAATATTGTCAGTCAACAGAATACAACAAATGGATGCAATACGACGTGCTTTTGTCAACAGCCCATGTTACGGCAGCTGGGCAAATGGACCGAACCAGATCGCTGTGGTGAGTGGCGCACCTTGTCAGTGGTGTTGGCTGATATCGTGCGCCACTTGTGAAAACGATCTGTTGCGTTTCATATACCCGTCTTCCACAATGCATATGATACAATTATTGAAGATGTACAACTGATGCAGGTAAGACGTACGTACAGCGTAGGCTTCTTTCACTCCGCCACAGTCGGCGATGTTTTCGCCCAATGTGAGGTAGCCGTTGATACTTCCGAGGTCGGCTATGCTATACAGGCTGTACTGGCTGACCAAGCCGGCTGCTTTGCGTGTGTAGTGGCCACGAGAGTCGGGCGACCACCAGTCGGAGAAGGTTCCCTGGTCGTCGAACAAGGAGCCTGTCCAAGACACAAAGACAATAGCTATAGGCTGCAGTGGCCGGATAGCCGCAACGGCACACCATACCTTGATCATCGAAGCCATGCGTTATCTCGTGACCAATGATAGCTCCGATACCGGCGTAATTTAAATACTCGGGGCGATTCGGGTCGTAGAATGGCGCTTGCAGAATACCGGCGACAAAGGCTGTCAGAGAAAAAGCACAAGATGATCAAAGCGAGGAGAGAAGCCGACGGAGGCGGAAGATTGACTTACCGATAATATTGTGAGATGGATCATAGAAGGCGTTGACATCGGCGGGAGTTAAGACCTCGTCCAACGAGCGGTTGTTCTTCTTCAACAAGTCCTTCAGATTTTGTTCCAGACCGAACTTGTTAACGTTTAAACAGTTGTACAGATGATCGGGTCCAACCTCCAGCTGCAAAAAAATCAGCCAACATGACATGATCACTTTTTGTGTATTCGTTCTAAAAAAGGGTAAAGGGAGGATATTTAGGTATAGGAATTTCGTACATCTTCATACTCCTTGTCCAGCCTGACAATGTCGTTGACGATATAATCGGCATAGCCGATGTATTCATACATGGATTCCAGCTTGACCAAGGCCTTCTTGCGGGTGGCTTCGTCCATCCATTCCGCACTACCCAGTAACTGTGAATAAGCCTCTCGCATATTCTTGACCAGGCCTTGAATCTAGTCAGAATAAAAACTCTCAGAAGCATGAACAAGAATATTTATTGAAAAATGCCGATTGTTTTCTCTGAATATTCTGAATTTGATGTGGCTTGTTCTACCTTGGCTTTGCTAGATTCGTTGAAGTGGTTCTTGACATACAAGGAACCAACTGCCGTATTCATGACAGAGTTGGCCTTGGCCGCGCAGATCTTGACACGATCCGGCTCCTTTTTTGTCCCATCGATAGCTTGTGAGAAAGCTTCGACGACCCCTCTTAGCTTAAACGTCATTTTGGCGGCGAACTCCATCGTCAAACGCCAGCCAATGTAGTTGGCCAAGATGCGTCTCTTCTTGGGATCGGTAGAGTACTCACTGAGGGTACGATGTAAGCGCTTAAAGTAATCAGGGTTTCCGACGTTGACGATCAGGTCCTTCTTAACCAGAGCTTTCAAGGTGGAGTTGGGCATGATCTCCGTCATGTAGTCTAGTAGTTGATCCAAAGTGAGCGAGTCGCTCAAGCAGCGGTTGTGAAACTGCTCCACTGTCATCTTGTTCAAGGACAGCGATAAGTTGCGCCGATCTTCTTCCGTTCTCGAAATCTGCAACCAGTAAAACGCATGCATATTACAAACAATAAGCTGCGGTTTCCCATCCACCTGCATACATGGCTTCATAGCCATTCTCAATGACCACGTGTATGCAGGTAGATGAAAGCATAACAGGAAACTTCAGCGACCATCTCAGCGGCCTACGCACATGGAACTATGCAACCCGGCCGGTCACGAGTGGGCAGGTGGATGAAAAGGTGACCATATTATAGGCCAACAGTCCACTACGGTAAATTGACATGTACGTACATTTGCAAGGAAGCTTTCGAAGTCGTAAATTTCATCGGCTTCCTTCTGCACTTCCATCAAAGTCCCTGGCGTAATGTATCCCGAGTCATCGCGCAACATAACAATGAGGTTGCGCATGAGACCTTTGTAGGCGTCTCGGACATACTGGGATGTGTTGGTGAAGTAGTACTTGCGGGAACCCATACCTAGACTACCTTCGCCGAAGTGGATCATGTTGCGTTGAGGCTTCTGCGGGTCGGCTGCACCGGCCCAGTCCAGGAAGAGGCCGAAGCCGTACTTTTTGGTGCGACGAATAGTCTCCAACCAGTTGAAGTCGCTGCTGTTCCACTTGCAGGCCGACATTTGCAGGATGGGCCAGCCGCCCAGCGCCGACTGTAGAATCTTCATCAGTGGAGCCGATCCCATTCTCTCCATTCGATCTGCATAACAAGGTCATCGTGACAACATCCTCACAACAAATGTGCTGGGAATGTGTTACCGGTATCGAGGCATGCTTGATAGAAAGTGCGGGCTTTGTTCCTGGCCGTCGACAAGTCGGTCGGGTCAGACTTTCCCAGAACGTCTGCAGAACAGAATGTACTCATCACCAGAGACGAGGCCAGTCAATAAGCTATCAAACGGTTCATGAGTTTCTCCACGAACCTTGAAGCTGCTTGCTAACCTTCAGGGCAACCTAGACGAAAAAATAATTGCATAATGCGGAAGCTGACAGTGTCAGCGGAAGAGGGTTTCAAGAACACCACAAACTGGACAACGTGCGATACATACAACTTGAAAGTTATCCCAGCTGCCTTGGTCATCTGTCAAAGACATGCATGAACTTCCGATAAATAAAGTCACAATCAGACCAGCCCATGCAGTTATACCCGGAATTGGATTGTACGATGTCCAGTTTCCGCAGGCGTAATCGTAAAAGTCTTGACATGGGTCGATGGACACATTCATTGCTTTGGCCATGGAGCGAGCTAAATAAACAGGCAAACTTTGTTGGAGCTACTAACGACCAGGAAAAGTGCCAGAGACCATTACCGATTCGGTAGCAGTCCGGGCTGGTACAGATGGTGGCATTGCTTTCTGCGGTGGTGGTGGTAGTGATGCTAGGTGGTGTCGAAATGGGTTCTCCGATGTCGGCACCTGCAAGGAACCCAAGTTGATCACCGTAAAAAGATCTCTCTTTACCTACGGTTTATTTGGACAACTCTAAAGCTGTTCAGCTGTCTCTTTCTGGATGAATATACTGGCCCACCATCAAGCTCTACAACAATTTGTCCATCTTACACCGCTACGCTTTGCAAGTTCGTCGGTCGAAAGGTCTGTCACGCAATGCTCGCTTTCCGCGCCGAGCAATAGCATGCGTGGGATTCTTCATGACAGTAACACTTTATCATTCTTATCTCGTTCTAAAAACTTTCACATCAAAATTCTGTACACTGGCTTTTCTTTTGCCCCCAAGGCCTCAGAGACATACCCCCGGAAATTTTAGCGGCAGATGAAGCAATCATCTCATTGAAAAAACGAGCGGTGGCTTTTGACTGCCACTTGATTGGATCTAGGGTTACTTACTAATGGTCAGATGGTCAAGATCAGCGATGGTGTTGTTGCGCTGTACATCATTGTTCGCTTCCGCTGTCAGGTTAGCCGACGGCTGTTTCAGCATCGCAGGTTGGACAGGTATCTGTAGGCGCGGTGTTATGTGCTCGATGACCATCGACGAGCCATTAGCAATAACATCTGTCGCCAGAACGAAAAAAAAAACTGAGGTCAAATAAACGTCGAAGTCTTTGTCAACATCGAATAAACCATCGTCAATATCAACACGACAGCAACCACCGACCAGAAGGAAGGACAAACTCTGGCAGGGGTAATAATTGGTAGTGGGTTCGACTCACGTAGGAAGATAGCTAGACACAGAGTCCTCCACCGGCAACTTCCTTGTCCATCGGCCCGACCTGTCATGGTCAAGAAACGAGAGATGAAAGCTGGAAGCCACCACCAGGCAAAGTCAGCTAATGGCTTCTCAGAGCAGTGAGCCACAGCTTACAGCCTCGCAGAGTTGGTGCCGGGCGCTGTAAAACCCACGATGGATTAGACGACTGGATAACGCAGAGCAACAACCAAAGAAAATTATGGAAAAAAGCGGCTTTTAATAGTTTTCTCACGTACCGTTGGAGGAAGAACCGCCACTAGTCGGAAATGCGCTACTGAGGCGACACAGTGCTCGACATCATGTCCGCCCTGTCTCTTTCGACGGCCCACATGCAGCATGTCCGCCACATTGGTCTAAGTTGTAAAGCACCATCGCCTTACAACGCCCATAAATTCCTAATCTATTCTCTTCTGAATGATGATTGCTCTCAAGTACTGCATAACGCTAGAAGTTCCGCTCGATCAATTGGTACAGCGGAAGGACCAGCACTAGCATCCGATCAAGATTCAAGCGCTGCGCTGTAAACTGATGAAGAGCCTTAATCTAGGACATATCCTCTATAATGAATCAATAACTTTCCGCTCAACTCAATTCTCAAAACAAACACTGACAACGGTCAATGTTAGTTTATCCCCCAACCAACATCTTTCTGGTCGCGCTATGATTTAATCATACCGAGCATATTTTCATAAATTCATATCAGGAATGTTTTCAGAACCTTGAAATTAGCCGAACCGCCATCAACCGCCCAAATATCGAGCAGAAAACGTCGAAAATTTCAAATTACACAAAAGACTCGTTAGCTAGCTCGCACTCGACCGTCGTTACAAACTGGACGATGGTGCCAGTACAAATACTCCTACCCGTCCCTGGATTGGCATCACATTCCACGCAAACTAGAATTCAAGAATGATTCATTAGGAACTGAAAGGTAATTCATTAGGAAACGAGAAAACTTTAGTGATTTGATGCCTCTTTCATCGCCCTGCAAAAAAGAGGAAGAAGAAAGAAATTAGCCAAATACCAAAATACTAACTGTTTGCCAGCATCTGCATACAGCGAACCAACGTAAAATACTGATTTTACGTATGCAGGTACTTGAAAGACTCCTTTATCTCACTTTCAAACCTTCGAAATTCTACGCTGAATTTCAAAGAAGAAATCCGCACCATACTTACTGTTTATAATTTGAGGTTAACCATGTCAGTCCTTCCAGAAGTCCGTCGCCGGATGCCGCACAGCAGGGTTGGACGTACCAGATTCGGTTTTGCAGCCTCGTTAAGCCTAGCCGTTCTTGGAGATCATGAGGCTTTATGGCGTTCGGAAGATCCTAAGAACATCAAAAGTTGTGCATCACGAACACACAGTATATCACTTTTGTTGCGTGTTGACTTACCTGCTTATTGGCAAACACAAGTATTATGGCGTCGACCATTTCGCGGTCGTTAACTATTTTATGGAATTCCTGCCGGGCTTCGTTGATCCGATCGTGGTCCGCACAATCCACCACGAAGATCAAACCCTGAGTTCCGGTGAAGTAGTGTCTCCATAGGGGCCGAATCTTGTCTTGTCCGCCCACGTCCTAAACGTAACAGAAAAGATGAAAACATGAACGAGAGCTCGGCAAATAAACTGCATAAGATCGTCTGAAGTGGCGCACGTCTTCGGTGTTTATAGCTGAGGCGTGCGCCACTTGGAGGGACGATATTGTTGAGTTGGTTCACCGTTTGACTTCATGAAAAATAACTTTGACGACGCTTCTATAGAAACTCGTTCAGTAAGACCAACTAATCTATGTGCGACTTACCCACACTGACATGCGGAACTTTTTGAAGGAGATTGTTTCGACATTGAAGCCGACCGTTGGGATTGTGGTGATGCTGTGGCCGTTCAGTTTCAATTTGTACAATATTGCTGCAAACAAAGTCACATATCGATCGAGCAATTTCTCAATTATTTATGCACTTTAATTTCAACTGAAATGTCTTACTGGTCTTCCCGCTGGCGTCCAGTCTGCAAAAAATAAGTGATTTAAAAGATCTGATCGCTCATGGACTGTAATTACGATCAATATGAAGAAAAAAATTACCCAAGCATCAGAATTCGCATCTCTTTACCGCCGAAGATTTTCGATATCATCTTGCCCATCTCGAATGTGCTCGTGAAAAGAGCTGTTCTGCCCGACGACGTGTGGAAAAGTATAGAGAGAAATGCCCGAAGAGTAGCGCGAATCTTGAGAAGGAAATCTTGATCGAGAACTCGTATATTGTCCGGAGAGGAAGCCTGCAAACCAAAGAAGCGCACATCCTACCAGAGTCCACCTCGGTACCCATAGATAGATGGACCCTATCCATGAGCTAGCCAAGCATAATTATGATAAACATACCTGTTCAAGTCATGCTTTAGCAACTAACAGACAATGGCGGGCGAGCTATAGACTGACCGAGCCTGGAAATCCTGGGGATGTTTCCTGTCTTCCACCAGAACGCAAGCGCCCTTCGAGTTCAAAATCTAAAAGTAAACACATGGCAGATGTCTCTTAATGAATACACGAAGAATGTCTCCTACGATGGCGTTGAAGTTCGAATTAGCAGAGGTGGAATTACTCACGCTCGCGATGAAGAGATGAGTTTCCGATCGACTACGAGATGGCTAAAGACTGCTGTTACGGTCCGTGGAAGGTTCAACTGTCAAGTCCGATCAATCCTTCCAGGGTCTGACGCTAAATATCCCACTCAGATGAATTGCTTTGAATTCTGGAAGACTGTCTGCTGTCAAGTGTCAACGTCGCATTTTTCCCTCGACGTCACTCACCACTCCGTTGTCCGCAGTCAGCACTTCCCCAGCGACAGCACAATCGGCAATAACACAACTTGACTCACTGACGATAGCGTCCCGCATCCATCGTAGAATGGATTCAATGGAAGGAGTGGAGCAATTATCACACCTGATTCATAAACAGTTTACGAAGTTGACAATCTTGAAATAATTTTCTCGAAGATTAATCAACCACGATCGCTAGTTTGCGAAATGTGAAGTAATCGTCCTAATCAAATCAATCAGCTGTACGTTCACCAACGTGCGTTTTGGTCAGAGCTACTTCCGGTAGGGAGCAATCCACATGACTTGGCTCGGCCCAACTAGGCCAACTTCCTGAATAAGTCCTCGATTCATCTCCAGAGAAATTGCATGAGTAGATAGATCCTCCGTCTTCTGAAGAGCTTACGCTTCGAATACATCGGTCCCGCAGAAATCATCTAGTTGTGATAGACAGGGAAGTAACCCCGACTGAACCTTTGCAGGTCGCGAACTCTTGGTCGCTGCGAGAATGTGTACGGGCGGACAACTCGGCAGGGGAGACAAAACGTTACAATTATGGAGCGTGCGTTAGGATTTCATACGCTAAAAGAAACAAACGTAGAGCTTGGGTTCTGTTCTCTCTCGTTGAGGATACTTCGACACCGTGTATGTTAAAGTTAACAAAACAATATCACAGGAAAGGCAGAATGTTCAGCAACAAATTAAACCCTACGCTCCTTGCATTCCGTTATTCAGCGAGCGTGTCGAATTCAACAGTGTCTGATGCCTTTCAAGAAGCTGTGCTCGGCGCTCAAGTGCTCTCTTCAGGTTCTCCAGACGCTGCATCTGCTGGCCAGCGCTCCGTTGAATACCCGGAGTCTGTTGGATGACGGTCCGCCATGTGGTCAGGTTGCTCTGCACGTTCTGAACATCTCGAACGAGTTCGCCAATAGATCCTAGGAGATGCGCCCGTTGTATCGGGGTAGACTGAACGGATAGCGATGGATCACTAGGAAATATACCGTTAATTGAGGCATTATGTATATGGGCTGTGGGCAAGGTTCCTCAAAAGTCTCGGGCCACAGCGTAGAGGCACAGCTGATGAAATTTGAGAAGGGCAAGGGAAGGTTTTGGGTTTTTCTTGAAGATTCTCGGCCTCCACATGACAAGCCCCGACCCCCACCCTTGGGATACCCTGCCCCCTGCCTAAACTTCCTCGACTATGCCTCTAGGCCGTGACCCAATACTTCTGAGGAACTTTGCCCAGACTCCATATGTCAATATGTGGGTGTATACCTATAGTTATACGCTGTATCGCAAGCTCCACCTTACCTCATTTTCTGGAGGAAAGCTTTGACGGGATAAGAAAAGTCCACAGCTTGCAAAATTTCCAAAGATCTGTTAAGCGTTTCCGGTGACATCGCCTCGTTTTCCGGAAGTTCCATAGCGCGGTCACGGTCGTCCTACCGATATTTCTCTTGGAGGAGCAGCTCTTTCAGTCCAACCGTTATCCGTGAGACCTGTAACCAAACAGCAGACTTGCAGCGCAAAGGCATAAAATCCTTGGGGGAATCAGAAGAACACGAAGAAAAGTCAAGAAGTCGTTACCGAATCTCAGAAAAGTTGCGAAAAGGGATTAGCTTATGCGGATTGCGATTCTGTAGTGGCAGTAATAAGTGGGTGGTCTATGCGGCGAGTGGTCCAATCAAACACGTGTTAATTTTTTAAGCGGAGGGCAACCTGGAGACTACTGTATTCTCTCCGGAAACGGATGTACGTCACTGATATCTGGTTCACTAGAGTGTTAGCGTAGCTGTTACACAAAGCGAGCATGGCGTCAGATCTTGACGTATTTACGGACAGCTTTAGTAGTCAATCAGCGCAGTCGGACAAAATACTATTAGTCTGTGCGAGTCATTCACTGAACAGCTGATTTCCTAACTGAACCAAGCAAAATGTGAACTCTCCGGATTGATTGGATTGATTGAATCCTGGGGCGTTACAGCTGTTTCAATCGTATGAGCTACCGCCTACCGACCATATCTGCAGTTTCACATTTTGAATTGAGTGACGTAGATCCATTTCCGGAGAGAATACAGTAGAGTAAGGCGTACTGTTTTGCCCGACTACTTAACGCAAAGTCTCGACTAATTTATTTCGTCGTGTTGTGGTTTTCTAGTTAGCGAACAGCGATTTGGTTGACCTGCCATGGTTTTCATTCACGAACTGTCTGCTTTTCAGGTGAAGTAGCAGCGTCCGACGCAAAGGCTTGGTATAGCACCGAGCTAAGCCAGAACTCGCAAGATGTTCTCCGAGTGGAGCTCCCTTGTACCTTCCTTCCAGGAGGACCGATCTTCGCGCAGTTCGTTGCACCTTCTTCCCCGGCCCGTCGTCATCGAAGTCTGCAAAAATGTCTGCAAATGCATCTCCACAAGATCCTCTGGAGTCAGCCTGCCTTCTGCCATAGGACCGGCAGGTATTGTCAAAGGTACCAACGAAGAATCGACCAGAGCCATGCTGGAAACTGAGGAGATGGTGCAGTACTGCATGGAGGTACGTCACTGATTTCCCCATAATATAACTCTACCCATACCTGTTGCGTACCGTACTGTATTCCTGGCCCTTCTGTTTTAGGTTCTTTCGTTCGCCCTTTCGCTGGATTTCGAGCATTACGAGGTGATCAACGATGCGTCGAATACCTACTGCGAATGGCTATCAGCACTATCGCACGTCCCCAAGCCCTCCGTTCCTGACTGCATTCGTACCAGCCCCAACCTCTACTGCCAAAAGATTCTCAAACATTTGTACAATATCTTCGTTCCTCGCGAAACACAAAGCAAGATGATTACACCGTATCCACAGTATGTGTCTCCTTTGCCCACTGGCAAATGCTGTTCTTTCATTTATAGCGAAAGATTCCATCGAGAAGCAAGCTATGCTGTGTCATCGTGTGCTTCGAGCCGTCAAGACCGTCTTTCAGTCCTCAGAGACGGCCGACTCGGAAACGTGGAACGTTCTACTGCAAACTCTCCTTTCCATCGTGGACACTGTTCTCAGCCGGCCTTCCAAGCCGGAAGACTTCTCCGACATCATCTCCAAGGGCCTCTTGTCGGCTTTCTTCGAGCTATGGCTGATTGTCTGCCAGCGTTCTTTCCCCTCGGCTGTCTTCTGGCGGACTTTTTCGCAAATGAATCGCACATGGTGGCACCGACTTCCGGTCGTTGAAGAATGGCTGCGGACTGCGCTACTTTTGCACGACAACGTGCAGCATTCCGTAGCGGGGACCGAGGTCGACTTCCGCTCCTTTCCTCAAGACTCCTCCATCAAGTCTGTCATCTCGGCTTTGCCCAAAGAACTGCTGATCCAGACGTTCATGAGAATACTGCTACTTGCCAACGACCCATCCAACATCGTCAATAAGAAAAGCAACCCGGCAGCGCCTTCTCGTCCGAAACTTGCGCCGGTAAATTGCCCATCGAACACGCATGATTTTTCACAGTCGACTTGTTTGTCGTTGACAGGGCGGGCTGCCGAATTTGCCTGCTGAACCGTCCAAGAACTACTCGGCGCTGATCTTCCTGAAGTTAATGATGGGCATAACGGCCATGGTGGATCTGGCGCTAGGTATTCGCTCGTCTTTGGAGCGGTATCTGGATATCACATGGCCGGCCATGACGGAACAGGCTGCTTTGACCCCGTCGCATCCACTGGATGGTACTCATGGCCACGCCATGTCTTCTCCCCTTCCCCTCCTGCTTTCTTCGGCAGACGCCATGTCGTTGTCCAGTAAAAGCAGACCTCTTCGATGTGAGGAAAGAGTGGCCTGTCATGGCTTGCTCCATCTCTTTGGACCTTGGCTTTTCCAAGCCAGTTTCATCGGTCGACCTGAAAGTAAGTACGAAAGACCCAAAGGACCACTCGTCATCTTTTTATTGGCCTTCTTAATTTTGAGCTTGCTTTATAGGTCCACTGAAGGTTCTGGAGCTGGCCGAGGCCATGGAGAATACTGAGTCCATCTCCTTCGGCCTTCCGAACGAGTTGGAAATGCTACAGCCCGGAAGAGCCGAGGCGGTTGGCACGCTGTGTCGCCTCTTCTCCATGGTGGCCGATGGAGACCTCCTTCCTCTTGGAGTGACTGCCCGAATGGGGCTGGCCCTTACGGAAGCTGCTGCTCTACACGTAAGAGTATCAGCCATCCAAATGCATGGACAGCCATAACAGGCCCTTCTTTTGTACAGAATCGGAGTTCGTACGCTCTGACCAACGCCATCCGCAACTGCCACGATCTCTTCCGCAGTAATCTTCCCGGCTTTGAAACTGTCATACCCGCCTTGTTACCCGCGCTTGAACTCTGTATCCTCCATAAGTTACCTTCTTCCAAGTATGATCACTCTTCTCCGATAACACCAGAACTTTAGACGATACTGATTGTTGCAGTTTGTACCCGGAAATGAATGCCGACGATTTGCGCTCTTCTGCCCTCCATCTCGTCTCGTCCATCATTTGCATGCCCAAGTATTTCGATCTTTTGCCTATCTATGGTATGCGCAACAATCCTTCAGCAGGCCAAAACCGTTCCATGTCATGTCCAATTTCCTTCTTCAGATATCCGAGCAGTAATGGGAAGACCCAGCAAGGACGAGACCACATTGACATTCGGATCGATGTACTATCGTCTACTCGACATTGTCCTCGGTAGCATCGTCAACGAAGCCAACTCGGCCAACTGCATGTTACTTCTTGGATGTCTCTACGCATTACTTGTTCAACCCTGCTTCGAATCTGACGTCCAAGAAGCTTCCGGTACGGACACAGAACGAAAGCGCGGCAAAGAAACTCATTTTCCCAAGTGGCGCACGTTCCCAGTGTTATTGGCTGAAAGCGTGCGCCACTTGGGACAAATGCTCATTTCGAATCTTGCTTGTCGAGCTTCTCGACCATGTTCTTTTCCAAGCCCAATTTGACGCCTGTTTTGATGGTCTGTTTCAGAGATCATGATTTCTTTACAGAAGTTCGGTTGGCGAATGGTAACAAGGTCTTTGTGGCGCTGACCCATCTTCTGACATCCAAAGTGTGGCAACAAGACGGAAACCTGTCTTATGCATGTCTGGACTTCTTCCACACGGCTGCCCAGCATAGTCCAAAGCTGTTGAATCAAGCCACGGCCAAGCTGGCCTCACTGACGCTTTGTCGGTATATCCAAGAGCAAGCCAGCCGGCCATCAAGGGCTCATTCGAAAGACCTCCATAGCAGAATCATCGTGGCATACCACGGTCTCATGGCCTGGATCCTCGCTTGGCCTAGTCTAGTGCAAGACAGCGAAGTAGTCAACCAGATTGCCGCTGTGGTGGAAGTCGGCTTGGCTGGCGTTAAACAGACCAATGTCCTCAAAACCTCCCAAGTAAGAAAGGTCCAATCATACAAAATACATGCTAAGCAAACGTGTCATTTCTTCAAAACAGAACAATAACACAGATGCATTTATTGCATTAGTTTGCATTTCTAGAGTAAACTACTGTATAGTACGGAGACATTTGGGAGGCCGTGAAACAATGGTTGTTGTGACAAGTGGCGCAGCTTCTCATACTATCGGTTGGATACGTGCGCCACTTGAGATAACGATCATCTAGAGGTTGTCTGCCCACTTCTCATTCTCATGTTTCTTTTGTATTTTTGCAGCAAATAACACCGCTGTCAAGTAGAGTCAAAGACACCGCTGAGCTTACACAACTCATCCTGTTAGAGTTTGTGGGTTCGAACAAGGACCCAGGGGCGATCCACTATATGGACAGTCTGCTAGCCGAGGAAGATTTCCTACCGAAGAACAAGGCCGTGAACCCTCTGAATGACGGCCATTTTCTGTTCTTCTCGGTAGACGGTACGACGGTTCTCTCCGTCCTTCCATCAGCTGCGGCTAGCTCGATGTCCATCGTGGTCGAGCGTTCGCCCTCCTGTCGCCGCGTCTACCGCTTCCGGTTTGTCAAGAGGAGTTCCAGTAAAGCCAGCGAGCCCAAGCCCGAACCGGAAGTACCGAAACCGAAGGTATTCGCTCCCAGTGCCACACCGAAAGCCATCAAGATCTGTGACGATGCCGACTGGGATTTCGTGGCTTTCCGGAATGAAATACCTGGCTTCAGCAAAATCCACAGATGCAAAGCGTATGTGAATTGAGAGGTCGGCAAACCAAACGTCCAAGACCTTCTTCCCAAGTGGCGCACTTTGCTGTGTTAGTGGCCGAAAGTGTGCGCGACGTGGAAAAGTGATCTTGTCGAGTTCTTAAGTGACGCATGGATCCATTGTAATTAGTCGGACATGTGCGCCACTTGGGACACCGAGCTTATATCTGTCGTTTGCTGGCTTTCCGAATTACTTCGTACGATACAACAATTCATTTTTAGTGTATTCTTTTCTAGTGATGGCAACATTCCAACATTCGCTAGCGTTTTGGCACAAAACGAAACCGTGAAGAAGGAGGTCGACTTTTTGCTAAACCTCGTTGATCGTCTGGAAAAGAACCCGCTGGTCCCGCCAAGTCTCAAGACCGTCAAGCCTTTTGCACCTGTTCCGATAAAGCCTGGCGCAGAAGACGACCGCTCGCCGTAAGTTTCATACGGTGTTTCACGTACGGCTTCTATCTGATCGTTACAGGTTTTAACACAGTGTGGTATTTGCAGGGAAGTGGATGCCGTGATCGTCACGCAGCTTTTGTCCCACCTGGGTCTAAAGCCGTCTTCAGCTACTTCCAACAAGCCATCATTTCTTTCCAACCCGTTGACCGTCCAGCTAGATCACAAGAACCCAGAGTTACGCGAAGCACTGGATGAGATGGACAGAATATCCATTCGGCCCCTGGACTGGCTGCTGGCTTTCTACGTCAAGGCCGAAGACCGCACCGCAGCCGACATCCTTCGAAACGGTGTAGGTTGAAGGTTCCCCTGCATACAGTTAATGTTAACCGAAGAGTTTTATCCTATATAGCATGACTTGAGTCAGTGCAGTCAGGCCTATCTGCGCTTCCTGCTGTCGCTTGGGTGGCCTTTGCGGGTTTCGGAGCTGGCCAGTAGTAGAACAGTCGGTTGCGCTACGAGGAAACCGAAGCCGGTCCACAACGATCTCTCGAGGCTGGATGGAAAAGAGTGGTGTCTGATGCGATCTCGGACAACGGAGCAACTCGGCGTCGTGGTGCCTTCCGCGGAAAACTCCTGGGAGAAAGGAACGTCTCCTGACCGAAGTTCTCCACCGACTTCCGGTATGGTATTCGAACTTGTTTTGCCCCTCTTCCTAGCTTGATACAACGCTTGTTACCTTAGCAGGGAGAAGTTCAACGAAAAAGCCAGAGAGCGCCTTATCAAAGTCCTCCAAGATCCGCAGCTTTTCGCTGGACGACGTCGAGGTGAATTCGGCGCAGACAGAAATGCCCAAGCCGGTACTACGATCCCGAAAGCCTTCTGCGCATCACGACCTTCATTTCGTGTATATACTCGTCTGGATGGATACATTCCGCGACGCCTTCGTCTTTCCAGCTCGTAAGTCTTTGGTCGCTATCCCCGACGTCGACCTCAAAGACGAAATTATTCTTAATTGTCGTTTCTTTTGCAGAAGAGGTCTTATCCAAGCTGGACCTGCTAAATCTTCTGTCAACGCAAGACGGGGACAGCGAACTTGCTCTGACTGACAACATAGACTACAACCTGATCTACATCTTCCCTGCCGCACATGGCATGTACGAAGTCAGGCTTCGTAGCATGCAAAACAACCCGTATGACCTACATACATTCGCACTTCCGCTTCGAGCTGAAACTGTAAAAATGATCATATTCATTTTGTTTTTGTAGGATCTTGGCTGCAGTACCGTTGGTCAATGGGATAGTTGTCTCGCACAACATCCTCGGTGCACTGATTTGCGACTGCGCGATCAATTCCTTTACACGGAAACGTCTCAATCTCGAAAGGTGAGAAACCATCCATTGCTTGAGTCCACCTCTGCCGTTTTTACCGAAAGTACAATTCAGGAAGTGAACTGTTGTTGATTTCAGTTACGTACCGGGACATGTACAAAGAAGGACCATCGTGCAAGACATCACCCAACGCTTCGCTGTAAAGACCATTAGTGATTCCTCTTGGGGCTTCTGACTTTCCTGGCTGATCTGCTTTCAAGTTCTTATACTGCCATTTCGTTCTAGTTTTTCACTGCTGCTGTTTCGAACTTTCAAACCTGCTCGTTTTGTCAAAGCGAGCGTCTTTGGAAATGTCATACTTTATTTCTGTTCGAAACGGTGACGAATATTCGCGGTAAGATACTGAGACAATGGAAGGTGATGGTTATGGAAGGTGATCGAACTTCGGTTTCCTGAGCAAGGAAACATCACCGTCTGCAATACACATTGCGATACATGGCTCTGTAGCTTCTAAAAAAATATGACGAGATAGCTTCGACGGGAACTCTTCACAGAAATAAATCGAATATAGTCTCTATATGCCACGCCTGCCTTCCCAAACGTGGTGCTCAAGCTGTATGGTGGCCGTGTCTTGCCTTCCTTTGCCGACTTTTCGTACTCGCAAGCGATGATTAGGCAGTCGCGGAAGCTGAGCTCGCCATTGTCGAAGAAGACTCGGCTAGGCTTCCACGTCTTGACTAGCTTGCGGTCTCGATCATATTCGCGGAGGAATTGGCCAACAGCTTGGTAGAAGGTGTATTGTCCTTGGGCGTTCATCTCTACCAGCTGGTCGGGAGCATGGTTCAGCAAGTAGCTGCTCCAGCACAGACTTAGCCACTGCAACTGTTCCGAAGGGAAAGGCCAAACCAAGCCTTGACCATCCAGCGCCTCCAACAGCCGAATTCGGCGTTCTTTAAACGATGTCTCGGGTCCAATGGCCAGCGAGAGAAATGGCACCGTCATAGTCCAATCTCTCTCGCGGTTCAGACGGTAGTAACGGCCTAAAGAAGGCTCGTTGTCCTCAAATGAGAAGAGGAAATCACTCAGGTACAATTCGCAGTTGTGCAAAATGATCTTCGTTTCTCTGGACCAGCGAGCTCCCCTCTGACCGAACTCGAAAAAGCCATACTCAAAAAAGGACATGTTAATGAGCATGACCGTGCTAAAATGGCAATGCTCGATCAGCGGCTTGCCGTAGAGCAGTTGGTCACCAAGGTAAGAAGTGGAGCGGCGGCAACGATCTTGGTGGGCAGAAAAGGGGAACTTCAGCATCAACCGCGGAATGGAGCCACATCTGGTGCTGCTGGTGTCCAGGACATGACTGACCGTTCTCGCCACCTCATTCATATCAAATGGGCACCAAGGGAAGTAGTCTGGCCCACCGGTGAAATCAAAGAAGAGGCAGCGGTTGACGTGTCCATCCCAGGGGGTTCCCAAAACCTCGTTCCAGCCTTTTGACACCCTGCAATTGCAAAGCCAACATCATCACTCAGAGCTCGCTTTCAGGTGGCGGACTGTGGCTAGCCCTAGTATGGAAACTAACATAAGAAGACAATCTTCAGCCAGAGGATACCTTCGAAATCGATTACGGAAGAATACGTTAAAATGAGAGAGAATATCCGACACAAGGTCCGCTTGCTGTTCAATGAACTGCCAGCTTGCTTGCCAGCGCGACATTTTGAACTCTTTCAGGTCTGACAGACGAACGCAGCAGCCATCGACGTTCTGCAAACAAAGATGGAGCTGGTCATTGAGCATGTGCAAACATAGAGCATGAAACATTAATCATGCTGGCGTTTGTGGATGATCACTCTTACTTGCCACTACTTTTCGCGCAATACCATGTCCATGTCCCCTTTGTTGGCCAACTCCACTATGGCCTAGACTCTTTCCTGCTTCAGATGGATCAGTCCGCAGTACTGCAGGATGATCGGCGAGAAGAAGTCTTTGATCCTCTGCAAGGTGCAACCATCCGGAAGGCCACATACGAGCAGGCTATAATCCCCAGAAGAACTCTCTCCGCCATCCACGGCCAGCCCGGTCCTCTTGCTGCTCTGCATTCTTGCAACCAGAAAGGAGAAGACTTCGTGAGTGTAGTATCAGTTGAAAGCCCGGAAAGAAGGAGAAGAATCGTTCAGCTTCAGAAGCAGAAATCACCGCTGTCCATCGGTGAGATTAAGGTACATTGTTTTTGGTTTCGATCATCCTCACTACGGCTCACCATCAGCTGTATAGTCTGTACTTTTGACATGCTGTAGCGCACAGTTCGCTTGATGGGCGTCGCCAAACGTCTTTCCGCAATCGCAATTTCGTCACAAATCGAAATCAAATTTAAATTTAAATCGGTCTCAGATTTCAATCAGATCAGAACACAAGTACAATTTGAAATTTCTTCCCTTTTCTTCCGCGAGTGTTCCCAAACTTTTCCGTTCCATGAAACCATGTACAGAGGAGTTGATTTGAGATAGCTAAATCTTGCCTTTGTTTTACAGGTCAGTCCGACTCAGCCAAGTTTTCAAAATAAGCGCTCTTGGATATCGAAGATGCCATCGTTCACCGAGTTTGGATTGTCCGAGGAGACGCTGCAAGGACTGGAAGAGAACAAGTACGTCGAGCCGAAGCCCATCCAAGCTGCGACAATCCCGGTGGCCATGGAAGGCAAAGATATCTTGGGCGCTGCTGAAACGGGATCCGGTAAGACACTGGCCTTCGTCATTCCCGTGTTGGAGCGACTAGCCGAAATGAAGTGGTCTAGCATGTACGGCATCGCTGTCATCATCATTACTCCTACTCGTGAACTAGCCGTCCAGATCTACGAAGTCTTCAAGAAGGTCGGCAAGTACCATCATTTCTCTGTGGGGACGATAATCGGCGGACAAGGCCGGATGTACGAACGACCACGCATCAGCTCTTGCAACATCGTCATCTGCACGCCAGGACGACTACTCGATCATATGGACAGTAATCCTGACTTCAAGACAGACAATGTCCAGATGCTTGTTCTAGATGAAGCGGACCAGATTCTAGACCATGGTTTTAAAGAGGTATTCGCGCTGTTAATTTACTTGCGGTTTTTCGAGATTGTACTTATTTTTCATCAACCTGCATACCATCGCTATGGTGCACGTGCACTTTTCGATGTACGCAGGTTCGTGCAGGTAAACAATTTCCCCGAATACTGCCCTGGAAGTCTTAGATATACCTGGACACTCATAATTATGATCTAGTAAGTCCGTAGTGACGTGTATGCAGGTTTGGTGAAAATAAATCGACTTTTGTCTGCAGGCCGTAGATTCGATCATCGCGAATCTGCCAGACGAACGCCAGACGCTTCTGTTTTCCGCAACGCAGACGCGCAAAGTGAAAGATTTAGCGCGTTTAAGTCTGAAGGAGCCCGTCGATATCAATATGCGTCAGCCGAACAACGTCGACCCATCGCAGACTATCTCGTCGTCCAAGAAGCAGAAAGACGGGTCAGTGTCGACTCCCCAGACTCTGGTGCAGTCCTACGTGGTCCTGCAAGCCGAAGAGAAGCTGCGGTACCTTTGGTCCTTCGTCAAGGCCCGAGCTGGCAAGAAAATTCTGGTGTTTGTAACGACCAGCAAGCAAGCCAAGTTTTTCGATGGGATCTTACGCCAAAATAAACTGACAAATGTCTTGTCCTTTCACGGTAAAATGTCGCAGCCCAAAAGACTGCAGGAGTATGGCAAATTTGAGAGAAAGACCAACACCATCATGATCGCCACCGATGTCCTGGCTCGTGGCATGGACTTCCCCGATGTCGAGTTCGTCCTGCAGTTGGACCAACCCAGAGACGCCAAAGAATACGTCCATCGAGCTGGTTAGTAAGTCCCAGCCTTTGAAATCCAGTTTTTGAATGTTAGATGCTCAAGGCGATGAAATTCTTATCCAATGGTCGATAAGTAACGGCAAAAGTGCTAGCCGGTCACGAACCTACATACACATAACGGCGTGTCCACTGTGCACCGGAAGTATGCAAGTTCTTGCAGCATCAGTGCGCTACTGCGAAAGTACCAAGTGGTCACGAAGCTGCATACACAAAGCATGATGTCCACTCTGAACCAGAAGTATGCAGGTTCTTGCGGCATAGCGTCTTTTGTTTGTCGATCGATGGAATGATATTCGTGTGTGATGTTTTGGGTTTCTTTCAGGAAGGACAGCCCGGAATGGTCAGAAAGGTACCTCCGTTCTGTGCTTACTACCAAGCGAAGAAGAAGCCTTCATCTCTCAACTGGACAAGATGGGTATCAGACCACACAAGATCAAGGTAACTCCGCGAGACCTGATGTCCTTACCCTTCCTGCCCGAAAACATTCTGGCCAGAGATTACGAGCTGCGTGTTTTGGCGCAAAAGTGTTTCGAGACGTACCTGAAATCCCTCAACTTGGGTCGGCAGAAAGACATTCTGCAGATCGACTTGCCTGCCTACGCACAGTCCCTCGGTCTTCAAGACACGCCCAAACTCAGACTGAACCGTAGTCAACGTCGAGACGCCAAGAAAGGCGTCACAGAGGAACCCTTGACCATCACACCCAAAACATTCAGCACAGATAAATCCACAGAAGACAATGAAGAAAATGATGATGATGACATGGTCCTCAAACCGAAAGTTAATAAGAAGACTGAAGTTGTGGCTGAGAAGGCCGGCGAAGGAAACGAGTCCTTTATTAGCGAAGGCAGGAAGGCCAAGATTGTAGTGAGGACTGCCGCAGCCAAGAGGGTGTTAAAGAAGGGCATACAGGCGAATATCAGGATAAAGTTCGATGAGGAAGGGAACCCGGAAGGTGTGGCGACTGTGGTGGAATCTGGTGTTCAACCGATAGGGTTGAATCTGGAAGAAGCAAGGCAGAGAATAACCATGTCGGCCAAGGAAAGAAAGGAAGCGGACAAGAGGAGGATCAGGGCGCTGCGGAAGGAGCAAATGAAAAAGAGGAAAGAGATGCGAAGAAAGGAAGGACAGCCGGGTTCCAAGATGGATATGGAAGACATGGAAGATGGCGGTGGGGACTTTGGTGGAGTGACGCTGGGTGGTTACGAGGAAGAAGACGAAGGTGGCTTTGAGGCGCTGGAAGAAGCGGTCGAGGAAGTGGAGCATGTGTCGGCTGAGAGAGAGCTCAAGACGAAGAAGAGGAAACGCGATGAAGCTGAAGGACTGCTTATGAAGAAAGAGAAGAAGAATTCAAGTGCTAGTAAAGTTTCTCCTTTGTCCGCTAAGAAGGGTCCTTCCAGGAAGGAACAAAGTAGCTCTCTGATTAACGATGAGGATTTTGCGCTTCAGCTTTTGGACGCTGCATAACGTCATGTTCACTGACTTTCAGCATCTAAACGACCACGTTTGTCGCGTCATCTGGATGATGTACCGAAGGATGGCTGGCTCCAAAGTCAAGGGTTGTTAAATCAGCCGTAAATATATTGCCGGCAGGCTCTGCTGATCTGGTTTGTTATGTAAGCAGGAAGTAAACACGTACGAGACGAAACGAGGAGCCCATCACGTTTAGAAACTTGTTGGTTTACGTAGGTTCGCAAGTTGATTGTGAAGGGAAGAAGAGAAGAAGTGGTTGTGATACCCACGTATACGTTGGCAGCAAGCCGCACTATTCACGTACTGCTGATCTCTCCTGGTACTTCTCGAGTTTTACTGTGAAGCGATTGTATTGGCCGTAAAAAAAGGCCGAAAGCAGCATAAGTTATTTTTGAAACAAGTATTTCCGGCTGACCAAGCATCGCACGTGCACGCATGTGACGCGACACAACTCTCAAACAGTTTCATATTTCTTGATGCCTAGTTGATGCCACATGCAAGATGGCTCGGCGTGATTGAAGGACGGGCGCGTATTTTTGGACTTTCGACCCAACAGAAGATAGAATCTATTAGCTTTGTACGTGCGACTCTTCATTCGCAGCTTACTTAATTTTCATTTCAGATATAAGGTCCAGGGTCATTCTAATTTTGTTGGGCGGGACCGCTGGGAACCGGAGAATTCTTTGAACTTTGTATCTGGACGATTGAATTCTTTTGATTTCTTGATTGCTTACCCGATTTCGATCGCACAGCTGATCTGGAGATTTATTTTCGGAAGAATTTCCTCCGTCCTCCGTCCGAGTCTGCTCGGGAAGAACGTCTCTTCAATCGCCATTCATTATCCTATCCAGGGGAATTTCATCATCTGAAAGTTTAGCTGAGAAGGATGCACGCCGTTCGGAAAAGCTTGTCGGTGGGATATTCCAGTGGCAGCCGTGAAACGGTGCAACCGGTAAAGTTGATAAAGTCAGCCCTACAGCAAGACTGGTGGCATTATTGACAGAGTTTTCTCTGTTGCAGGTCGTATGGAGACTACTGGATGTTAAAAGTTTTGCTTCTCAAGTCACCACTGGAAGCGCAGCTCGGAAACACCAGAGCTTTAAGGTAACACAATGTGTTCTGATGATCTATCGTCGAGTGAAGGCCATCTAAAGTGGCACATGACGCCACCGGAAGTCGCTGCCCATTGTCCAGTTGCTGAACGGTATAGACCTGCTGGCCTTTCCCTCTCAGCGTTGCTCTTTCCATGAGGTTCAAAGCAGCCGTTCAGCCTGCAATGCAAGCCAGGTTGAGGGTAATTGACCAGGGTTCTTCCTGTTTGACAGTATGACGACCTTGAGATTGTTCAGTCGAAGAAGCTGGGCAAGAAGCCCGACTGGAACAAGCTGGTCTTCGGCCACAACTTTAGTGACCACATGCTCAGCATACCCTGGAGCGAAACCAAAGGCTGGGATGCTCCCCGGATTGGCCCATTGAAGAATATTGAGCTACATCCGGCGGCCAAAGTCCTTCATTATGCAATCGAGGTAAGCCATACAGTTGATCAGATGTGGCATCAAATAGCTGCGAGAGCTTCCAGTTCGACAACACAGTACACACTTGTTCCCATACCTTGCACTCTACCAATCCTTGTAGCTGTTCGAAGGACTGAAGGCGTACAGAGGTGTGGATGGAAGGATTCGCTTGTTCCGGCCGGATCAGAACATGAAGCGAATGAACAGTTCGGCCAGACGGTCGGGACTTCCGGTAAGATTCAAGGTCATGATGACTGCTCAGACGTTCTGCCTCTTATCGGTCATCTTTGCAGGAGTTTGACGGAAATGAACTGTTGCGATGCATGGCGCAGCTGATCGAGCTGGACAGCAGCTGGGTCCCTCAGTCCCCCGAGAGTTCTCTGTACATTCGTCCCACCATGATCGGCAACGACCCGACCCTCGGCGTCTCGCGATCCAAGGAATGCCTTCTATACGTCATTTCCGGCCCGGTCGGTCCTTACTTCCCTACCGGCCTCAAACCGGTTTCCTTGTTGGCAGACCCCAGCTTTGTGCGCTCCTGGCCAGGTAGCGCCGGGGCTTTCAAGATGGGCAGGTAATGGCATACAGTTACACTACCTCATCAATTTTGGTATGCCAACGGACTAATCAGTCTATGGTCTCACAAAATAGCAAGACAGTAGAATGCTACACGTCAATATCGCTGTTCCAAGTGGCGCACGTCTTCGGCCAATAACACTGTCAATGCGCGCCACTTGGATCAAACCGTACTTTTTCAGCCGAAATGATTGAGAACATGCGCCACTTTGCAAACCTAGCCAAACTCGACAAGATATGTCAGCCAAGTGGCGTATTCTCCCAGCCCACAACACTGAAAACGTGTGCCATCTGGGAAAGCGATCTTGGCGTGTTTGTTCGCCCAGCTCCTAAGTAACAAAGGTTCGACGGTACTTGCAGCAATTACGCACCGACCATTCTGGTGGGCAAGGAAGCCGAGAAGCAAGGTTGTCAGCAAGTGTTGTGGCTGTACGGGGAGGACCATCAGCTGACGGAAGTCGGTACCATGAATATTGCAGCTTACTGGACTAACGAAAATGGCGGTAAGTGAGGACGCTCGGTCACTCTAGAGTGGTCCTGCTGAATCGTTGTTCGCTATTTCCAGAGAAGGAATTGGTAACTCCTCCACTGAACGGACTGATCTTACCCGGTGTGACGCGAACGTCCTTGTTGGAATTGGCCCGTGAATGGGTACGACAATCTGCTGTAAAATACAACGTCAACAGTCTTCACTAATTGTTTGCTCTTGCCTCTAGGGTGTCTTCAAAGTCACCGAGAAGAACATCACCATGAAGGACATTATCAAGTCCATCAAAGAAAAACGCGTACGTGATACTTGGTCATCAACCATAGTCAGAAAATGTTACTAAAATGACGGCGCCATGTAAAGCAGATGATGACTGCGTTTCTGTGCTTGCAGCTTATCGAGCTCTTCGGTGCTGGAACAGCTTGTGTGATCTGTCCGATTTCGCGTCTACTGTACCTGGGTCGCGACATCCACATCCCAGTGCCCGTCGAGGGTGGCGACTCGGTGTCTCGACGTTTCTACAACGAACTGCTGGATATCCAGTACGGTCGAAAAGCCCATCCCTGGGCTGTCGACATCGAGGACCTCATTCAGGGCACCTCGACCTCGGCGGAGGTCCATGAAGTAGCTGAGCCACGTCGACAAAAGGTTGCTGCAAGAATATAAAGAGGAAAGCAAGCAGCTTCCGCTGTACTGTAAATACAAGCAGCTAGCTCATAACGATATACTCGCCAGCATAATCTCTGCCCAAAAAAGAGTCGCAATTTTCCTCTTCTCGCTTCTACATTGTCCATTTCTTCTGCTCAACTTTATGAATGTTGACTGTTTCATGCCCGGTAATCAGAATGCTCAAGACTATGCTCAAGACTATAGGCAATGTAATAATTAAGTTATAAACTCATCAAAATACTAGCTCTGTAAATTCTTCAATAAACTCTCGATACTGTTCTGTGTGTTAGTTGCATACATGGAAAAGGAGGGAAGACTCATAGAATGTCAGAGATCGATTCTCAGATCAGCGCTTCCAACTTCTCAGAATGCCATCAAAGAAGCAGACGGACATTCACCATGCAGGAAAATGTACACAGTCAAAAAGACCAAAACTTTTTTCTGAAGAACTAAAATTATCATGGAAATTCCACAGATGCCAACGCGGGGAAAGCAGGCCTAACTCGAGGAATAAAAGAACACACTGACCGAAGTTGGCAGAGAGGAATGAAAGATGATTGAGGAGAGACCCGCGACAAGTCAGTTACTTGGTAGGCAGTTTAGCCATTGCTTTGACCACTTCGGTGATGACATAGGCGTTGCCAGAACGGAAGAGCTCTTGGACAGCTGTGGAAGCCAGGGCCATGCGGGCATCCGCAGCCACGTATCGCAAGGCCGCCTCTCTCTCTTTGGCAGCCGACATGTTGTTGGCCTTGATCAGCAAATCCACAGCCTTATCCATGTCCAGCTTCTCGCGCAGCGCCTCTTCACCGAAACCGTCCAAGTCCAGGCCAAGACTTTGTCGGCTGCTTCCGCTAGGTGCTGCTCTTCTTCACCATCATTCTGTCCGTCGACGTCTTGAGCCTCATTGTTCGTCCCATCCCCACTACCAAAGGGAACGTGATACCGAAGGGCGAAGACGTCAACGAAATGCCATAGCATGCAGAGGACCAGAGGATGCGGCGCAGCGGCCATGAAACCGGAAACATCGCCCTTGGAAGAGCACTCCAGCGCTAAGATATTATTTGGGTCAAACCTGCAACAATCCCCGCTGGTAGAAAGAACTCGTTCATGCGGTTTTTGAAGTATCGCACAAAAGGTCTTCCGATTACGTTTAAGGCTGCTACTTGGGAGCTCGGCCGACCAGCAGTGCCGCTGCGTAATAGACTTTGCGGAAAAAGTATTTCCTCGCGTATATGGCATATTCGTGACGATCAGCTAAACGGGTTGATCGGATTCGCGCAATCCGAACTGTTACGTTTAAAGTTTAATGGGTGCAACGTACGTACAACGATCTAGCTACGGTTCGACGAGTGACGTCAGAACCATGATTGCCATTCCACAACTGTTTTCCACAAAGTCTATTACGCAGCGGCCCCGCTGCGGCCGACCAACTCGACCAGACGGTTTTCACGACCAGACGCACGTTCTCAGTGCAATTAACTGGAAGCGTGCGCCGCTTGAACAGAACTATCTGGTCGAGTTCGTTTGCCGATCTCGTACTTACTTCTGCAAGAGTTCTTCACTGTAGGGCATCAGATAGCTCAAAGAAAAGATGTCTGCATCCGAAACGGGTTCTCCATTCGAATAGTATTCTTGAACAGGGTGTTGGAAGGTGATGAGGGCAGACTTGTCAGCTGACGTTAAGCCATCGACATGGCGCAGAGCGAAGTACTCGGCTGCAAGAGTGTAATAAAACTCGACGCCGTCCTCGAACCGAACGGCCATCAGCGCGCACTCTTCTTCCAAGGAGAGGACAAAGCAGTCTCTAGAGGGAGCCCTGACCTGGAAGGGGTAGACACTGTTGAAATCTGCATCGCTTCGATCGTCACCCAGACCCAACATGACGTCAGCGCGGCAAAGATGGATGGGAAACATGTTGATGGTGGTATCGACTATCGACCAGCACGGCGCTGAAGCCGACTCGTCGAGTGGCAAAGTGGCGCAAGGTGTAAGAACTGACGTGACATTTAGCATAAACGGCATTGTCAAGGGTTTCGAAGTGTGGCAAGGATTTTGCCTTCTGCAATGACTCGATTCGTGGTATACTACGCCTGCCAGTAGCAACCTTGCCAACCGATATCGCGGAAAGGTCCCAAATGAAGGAAATACTTAACTTAGGTCAGTTAGACAACAGAACTGAAAACTCCCGTTTCCGAACGGACGAATCAATCCAAATCCAAATCAATCGAAAGGCAGGTCAGCTGTTTCAGTTTGACTCCTCCTTCTTCACATCTTCCCGCCCCGAAAGTCGATTTTTTGTTTGCTCTTGTTCCACTCTGGGTCTCTTACACCTTACTGCCTCTAGACGTCGCACTGAGTCAGTCGCAGTATCTGTCATTTATCATCTTTTTTTGGCTAAGTAGACTTTTATATATGGGGTTCTATGCTCTGTGGAATAATAATATCGCGAAGTACGCAAGTGAGGAACCTTCCAGAGCCCCACTTCCGGTCAGCGGCATAGTTTTGGCGAAACTGCTGTTGATTCTGCTGTAACTTCGATATGCGTGTGACTACTAAGGTCCTACAACCACTTCGCACGATCGTCAGGTTTTACCGAGTTACTTGCGGATACTGTGCCATCGGTATGCAATTTCTTGGACGTTGTGGAACGTCTTGGGAGAAAATCACCAGTTTCGGTTTTACTTTACTTTCAGTCTACTATAAAATCAACAATTAGTTTGTGGATGGAGAACACAAGAGCGTAGCTGTAACATCCTTCCGCCAAAAAGGAGAACGTGTTATGATAATCACAAGAAAAAAGATAAAACTGCAAAATTAGCAATATGTCAGAAAGCCCGTCGTACAACAGTAACCCCAATATTCCGGGTGCAAACTTAACCCTCACCCAACCACGCCTACGCTATTCGGAAAACCAGTATGAGCAAAACGCTTATCAGATCTCTGTACAATCTACGCACTCAAAACATGATACGCCTTCAGTTTTCCTCATGTGCTATCACCTCGGCTTCCGGACAATCTGTCAGGAACTGGAACCATTCTATCCATGAGACCTTCATTCATCCCTCTATCCCGTTTCCTCTTCTTGTGCTTCCTCGCCGGAACAGTCGGCGTACTCACCACAATCGTCGATGAGGCTACCGAAGGCTGACTACTGCTCACTGTTTGTGCAATGTTGTTTGGCAAGTGCTGGAAAAGGTTTTCTTCCCTCTTATGTACGATACCGTTGAGCTTGGTGTTCAAATGACCATTGCTCGTCACAGCGCTCAGTGCATGTCTCTGCACCGCTCTTCTAACGGTGCTTTCTATGTAACGTGGTATCATAACAGCTAGAACAACGACAAGTAGAACCAGGACCAGGGAGCAGCCTACGGGCAGTATCCATCGCCACAGGTGAATATCTTCGCGGAGGGAAGTCACCTGCAGTTGGAGTAAGGTCGTCTCGCGCTTGATGGTCTCCAGTTGGGCTAGTACGGTCGCTTGGACGGAGGATTCTTTCAGCATCAAGTCGCTCAGCTTCTGAAAGACTCCCGTGAAGTTTTTGACGCTATCCTCATTCTACAACAAAGAGTCAACATTTCAAAATGCAATGGTGCCTTCAAATCAAGCTGGGACACCGACAAATGAATTCACCCAGTTCGTTCCCCGAGTGGCGCATCTGTCAGTTGTTATTGGCCGACAATGGCCGAGCGCGTGCGTCACTTGGGAACAAGTTCATAAGTGGCGCACGTTACCAGTATTGCTGGCTGGTAGCGTGCACCACTTAGGAATACAATCTGTCTGAATTCACTTGCGGACTCTCCAGTTAGAGTTTGACCGAAGAGGAAGAAGAATGACACGGTACCTGTTTCTTGAATCTGCGGCTCAATTCGTGCAGGTATTGGCCACTCAACGACATGTTCAGCTCAAGAACCTTCAGACGATTGTCCAGCTTAACAAAAACCGAGCCTTGTTGATTGCTCGACGTTCCATTGGAAGCCGGTAGGACCGCAGGATGTTCATGGACAGCCTGATGGTCTTTGAGGACTCCGTTCCCCACAGTCGAGCTCTTCTGTACTGCCGAAACCTGGATGGGGACTTCCACAGAGCCTTTCACTTCCGCCTCGCCAGATACTGACTTACTATCCACAACCGACTTTACAGCTTCCTGCTGGACGACAACAGACGCCGTTCCGGACAGCAAGTTGCTTTCTGCCCCAAGGCTAGGACTAGTTACGACAGCACTAGTCTCTTGGCAAGGCAAAGCCGCAACCGAAGGTACGACTTGATCTTCCGGTGCACTACTCGCTTCAAACGAAGGAAGTACTTCAGGCCTGACTATCAGAGTTTCGACTAAAGGAGGGATAATAGGAACTTGTAGTGACAGCGGCGCGTTCGACAGGTTACTGTAGGAGGAGGACGGTGAGCTGGACGGAGGCAGCGAAGAATACTTTGTACCAAGACTCGGACAGAAAGCAAGGGAAGCTTTCGAAGCTTGCAGTAAGCACCAGACGTACTGACAGCTACTCGAAGTGACGTTCCAGCCGTCCTGCTGATCAAAGCACAGCCCGAGCAGCGGTGAGTCGGGCCGAAGATGAGCAAAGTTCGAACCGGAAGTGCGGTCGGAAGTGAGCGCCACTTCGGTTATATTCGTCGGACGATACGACTGCAAAAAAAGGAAATACCTTAAATTCAGAACACACTGAACGTACACTCTGTCACAGCCAAGTTGTGATCATTGTGGAAGAAATGTGTGTACTCGTACCGAATTCCCCGTGGAGTTCCGGCAAGGCGCGGGTGTGACGTTCTTCGGGTCCGTCGGGTGGATGAGGTTGTATCCACTGGACACGAAGCGCTTGACGAGGTTCTTGGCCATAGTGATGGGGTTGACGCTGTGAAGTAGGCCATTTCCGGTCCACTTGTCGCTCTCCATGTAGGCATCTTCGTTGATTCTTTCTGGGGGGAGCGGCGGACGCGAGGGATCGTCATCGTCATCATCCTCGTACGTGTCTTCCGAGTACACGTACTCGTCCATCATACTAGTGCCGGAAACTCGAAAGACCGTGACTGGACAGTAATGTTCCTGCAAGGAAGTAAAACCCAAGTCAGCCAAACCGGACGTCTCATGTCATATATAATGTCATAAGTGCACAGGCTACCATCTGATGTCATATGTAATGTCATACGTACTGTTCCATGGTGTTCCATCATCTCCACGCGGATGTACTTTACGAAGCCCATTCCTGCCGGAACCGTAAAATTCTGCACATCCCTACTATCACTCATCAGGAACTGCCCGAAGTCCACCCAATCTCTGGAGGGAAACCTGCTGGCGCCGAAAACATGTATCTTCTTGGGAGTGGCCGAGAACAGTTCGAGGTTGCCGATGTCGAAGCTATGCACATGTATCCGCTCACACAGTTCCACCACGAAGAATCTCCTGGCCACTTTACAGGGTGTTAACATGTAGTCGTCACGGTTAGCTGTTAGGATCGCCCCGGGATTCTCCAGTTCGGGGTTGTGAGCAATGACTTTGGCACCACAGACGGCCGAAGCGTAGTTGGTGTTCTTTATGGGCACACGACGCCGACGACGTCCCGTGTCGTTGCTGGAGGTGGTGTGGTTACTCTTTTCCTTCTCCACCAGCTCTAGCTTCTGCTGACGCCATTCTTCGAAGGATGGCATGTCTTCTTCGCTTTTGCCTGCAGCAGCTTCGGCTGATGCAGGTTTACTCGAGGACTTCCACGAATAGACCTGCTGACTTCGCTGCAACAGCCTCCAGACATCGTCTACCAGAGGTGGATGAGACGGCAACAGGGACGAACTATACAGTGGAATATGTTCTTTCGTGGAAGGTGGATTAGATGTTAATGGCGTCACTTCCAAAATCTCTTTTGGACGATCGGACTCGGCAGAGTAACTGACAGATGAATCTTTCTCGAGTTCCGCGACTAGTGGTGAAGCTTCTTGGACGTAGACAGGAGTTTCTGGAAGTGGTGTATGGCTCTCCGAAACAGCACTTGTGTTCTCTTGAGTGAACGGCGGCGTCACGGGAGTTTCAGTATGTGTAAACGACCTAGGGAAGAAAAAAACCAAAACAGTGATCAGATATTCAGACTACGTACTACAGCACCAGGAATGCATGATCCGACATTGTACTATCACAAGTGCACGGGAAAACAGTACAGTATGGTTTAACTTACGGTTGACTTGCAAAGATAACGACAAAAAGCCCTACAGCCAGTAGAGGACAGGATATTCCCATGGCTCAACATGACTGGATTACGGATACGGAACGGGAACAGGACTAAAAGACGTTCCACGTAAGATGATC
The DNA here is from genome assembly GCA_001949185.1 of Ramazzottius varieornatus. Classification (NCBI taxonomy): domain Eukaryota; kingdom Metazoa; phylum Tardigrada; class Eutardigrada; order Parachela; family Ramazzottiidae; genus Ramazzottius; species Ramazzottius varieornatus. The sequence goes on along the minus strand of BDGG01000015.1, from coordinate 947,585 downwards.
AGTTCATCATTTCGATCTGCAGAGCGGAGAGTCGGAGACGCTCGCGATATTCACTACAACAAATTTTCTGGCGCATGGATCGTTGAGAGAGAGATCGGCACGCGGATACTTAGAGATGTCAAGCGTAGACTTTGACGAGAGAAGAATTCCTAAGAAGCCAGAACCTGAAGAAACTGACATTTTGGATTTTATTTTGGTCCGTGCAGCGCGTTGGATGTGCCAACGTTCAGCACGTCAGCAACGTACGTGTCAGCCGATGTACTTGACGTCACTGAGTGGTTAGCCAAGAAGGAACGAAATTTATTAGCCTCGACAATGCAGTCAACGGCCTCCTCGATGTTCAGAGGAATTACCAACACTGTATCAGGAAAAAAAAGAATCAGTTGAGCACCAAAGAGAATAATCGTTGGAAGACACACCAAGATCGCAGGAAGATTCTCCGCTCCGAATAGGCTTGGTAGATGGGGTATCATTTGGCGGGACGAGCAGCCGTTGGGGGGTGTTCTCCAATGTGGACAATCTCTTCGCGGCTATCCCGTAGGATCTTGATTTCGCCTTTCAGCTTCTGATTCTCGGCCTGTAAAGGCTTCACATGGTTTCTCATAGCTTCTTCTAAGCAGACCTGGAAATTAATCAGCGTGTCGATTAGGATTCGCCTAACGAATATATCGATGGCTGCCGTTGCCTCTATTGGCATGTCCACTCCCGTGAAGTCAGGATACTTCGCTTCCACAGCTTCTCGCACTTTTTCTTCATCGCTTCTTCCATCTTGGTCGGAAGCAACAGGATGTTGTCGCGGAGGTCGTAGGTTGTTAGGTGCACATTAGTAACAGGATCTTCGTCTGAACTTGTTACGAAGAGGGGAGCCACAATACTTCCGCACCCATTCGTCTTCATATTCGTTCCACAGAAATCAACAACCATTGCGTCACCGGAAGTTTGACAATTTTGATTGCTGACTGGGCTCAACCATCGCTCTTAGGAGTTTGGACTTTGGACTGTGGGTCTGTGGCGGCCAGTGCGTAGCAGGTAAACTCTTCCCGACCGATCTGGGTACACCAGAGCGCTAAAAGCCTGGCCTGCCAAAAAACCTGCCGTTTAATCAAGAATAAACCGCAATCAACTGAGTCAAGGATTTATTAAAATAATCAAGTCATTCAATCTCCCCCCGATTTGTCTGGATGATCCACAACGTTACTTCGTCTTTTGGCAAGCCATTCGGAAGGTCGGGAGGAGTTTACCTGCTGAGCACTGGTGGCGGACTGGCGGCTGCTTTCGTGTTTCGCCAGTTTCCGACTGTTTCCACTTTTCTTTTCTCCCCACCAGAGTGATCACTCTTTCCCCGCGTTTGAAACTTCGTACGGCCGAAACTTCCAGAATCAAGCTTCATACAGGGACGCAGTAATGGATGGGTCCTATGTTAGCATTGCTGAACGAGATACTTATCTTCGCTTCCTTAAATTCGGACAGGTGCGTAAACGAGCTGGATACAGTAACTCGTTCGCCGGAAGTTCGGTACCATGATAACTTGCGCAAACGATCTTGTTTGGATTTTCCCAGAGGGAAGACAAAAGAACTGCTTTCGACTATCGGGACTGGCAAATGGTCTACGGAAGGGATCCTGGAAGCTGCGTCGTCAACCTGGGAAACACGACGTACGTTTCACAGAATACCCTAATTGTTTATTATAATTAAGCGCCATATATGATTGGTGCTTCTGCAGTGTAATCAGTTCCGTTGAGGTCTCGCCAAAGAGGACAAACAATCCAAACCAGAACAAGGGTACTTCTAAGATTGATTTGAGCATAAACCCCATAAGCTTTCTCAAGTTCCAGCCGAGCAGAAACCGGTAAGCGCTTAGTAAAGTATCACTTCGGTCATTAGTGCTTAATGAGCCTTAATTGACCATTTTTCCCTCTTCCCAGATTACGGACTCTTCGACGCCAGTTAAGACAACATATCAAATCTGCCATATTCTGGTCCAAATGCATCGACGATGAAAGCCTCTGCATCTCACGAGGAAGAGTGGTAAGTTCGATAAGGAAATCTTTGGTAGTGCAAGAGGATTTACACTGGTGTCTCCATTTCAGGTCTTCCAAGTGCATCTTTCTCTGGATATAATACAAGCTGACGGAAACCTCTTCGATGCTACATGCCTGGCTGCCGTAGCTTCCCTCCTGGTTGCTCAGTAAGTTCCTTAACGCGTCTAGCATATTCTTTTTTGACTGTTCGCAAACGAGTATCGATTTTTTCTTGATAGACGCCCTGAAATTTCCGTCGAAGGAGATAAAATTGTTGCTGTATGTTTCCGGCGGGGTTCTACTATTCTTTCAGTGGCTTGAAAACTAGAACTAAAAATGAATATTAAAATGCCATTTTGTTGTATTGAGTTGTAGTTGAGTATGTATGAAAGGACGCCCATTGCATTGCAAGTGAACCACATTCCCATCTCGACCACCTTCAGCTTTCAAGCTGCCAGGTTCGCCAAAGTTGTCAGTGCGGATTCACATTGAAATTTTTCCCATCTTTCGTTTTTTCCGCTGTTGTTTGGACCCATTTCCAGTTCATACTTTTTAGTGATTTAGTCATTGTGGACCCAAGTGGGAAGGAGGAAATCGTCTTGAATGGCAATTTGACTGTCGTGGTCAACCAAAACTCGGAGATATGCGGCACTTATAAACGAGGCGTTGCTGCCTTGCCAATGGAAACGGTAAGCTGCCTAACCCTCCTATGAAATTCATGGGATTTTTGCTACTTCCTTGTTCCAGATCCAAAGATGTGTCGAGATAGCAGCGTTGCGGAGTAAAGATGCAGCTCTGAGGCTTCGGCAACTGTCAGAAGACTACATAAGTTCCCGGTGATTTCCGTTGTTTTTGACTGCATCTGGGAGGCCGTCACTGCCCGTCAGGCCGGTAAACGGCACGTACAAGATCATTGAGTCAAGTGGCGCAAGTTTCTTGTGCTTTTGACTGGAAGCGTGCGCCACTTGAGATACCTAATAGGTGTCGTTTGCCGGTCTCCCATTTCTTGCTGAATTGCGCACATATTTCTCATTTTAGAACCAAAAACCTGAACTTGGACATTATGGTCAATTTACGTCGATCAAAATCCGAAGCTACCGGTATAATCGACGAAAGCCGGCAGTCCGTAGCTGATCGCGCTGCACAGCTGGGTCTCATGCAACCTGTGGTAAGTTTCCATGACCCGTGATCCTTTTTGAGCTGTCATGGAGTAACAATGTGTTTGTCCTTTAGATGCCAGAACATGGAGTAATCATTTCTACTACGAAGGAAACACCGAAGACTGGTCGTCCGACCGAGATGGTGGAGGAAGACGAGGATGATGAGGAAATGGAAGACGGTAAGTTTACGCGGAATGAACTTCCAATCGAACTAAAACAACGATGTTGATTTCTTCCTAGATGACGGCGAAGAGCTCGGTGGATCAGAGAGTGAAGAGGAAACAACGACACTGACAGCAGGCGACTTTTGAGAAGCTATGAACGTGTGCTTGTCACTGCCCTGGAAAGCTTGGAGTTTATTGTTAAAAGTAAATATCGCAGTTCTCTTCCACAGTAAATTTGTACCAAGCAAAACATATCTTTCGGAAACTCTCTGTAGAAATACTGCCTGGAATTACGTGACGGAGCCAGGAAAGCTTTCGCTGTGTTAAACGAATAGATAGTGCTGATGGACGAGCTGGTGGAACCGGCGAAAAGCCATCTGAAACTCTGAACTGAATGACTATTTGGCGGACTTCCTCCTCTTCCAAGTACTGCCTGATCGCTGACGAATCGTGTGCTATTCTTAGTTGTTCATGGTCCTCAGCTCCTCGACATCGTCCAACGGGTAGCCGTTCAGCACACCTAGCCATCCTAACTGCCGCGGAGGAAGCTTCCAAATGCTTGGAGATGTGAGCAGCGCACAATAAAATGCCGCTTTTCACTCATTTTACATAGTAGTGATACGAGGCCAACTCGGTTCACTCATAGATAAATGACGGATGTCCGTGGATCAAACGAGAACAACGAAGCAAAAGCGGATCCGGACTGTTCTGTAGAAATCAAAATTAAAGTCACTATAACTTTGTAAACAAAGCATCGACTTCCGGGTCGGTATGACGTATTAGTGGTGTCTAAATTGCTGACGTCACTCACGTACATGATCATACTAACATAACCGACAACCGTGACGACTGATGAATTTGTTTTGATAATTGGTATTCACTATTCACGTAAGTCGTAATCCCGTTTGAGTCGTTTCCACTTCTCCAGCTTCTGGGTTCTCCTGGTGCCCTACTCTGGGCAGATTTGATGTGGGAAAGAAACGAGATGATCGGATGAAGAAGACGCTGGAAGATATCATGGATGTAGAGTCTCAGATGTCTGGCCAACTCGCTGCAAAATTGCCGCGCGCGGAGGAAAATATGGACAAGTGGTACGAATACTCATACCTTGAATCCCAATGGCTGCCTTATTCCACCTGAGAGCGCTCTCAGCTAAGCCTCGCTGAGCTCTGAACTTCAACTATAAAGTTAACGGATTCTGCCCGGACAGCGGGATCTGCCGAGGGGCAACTGGAATGATGCTGTCCTTGAAAGTCGTGATGTTTTCGCTGTGTGGGTTTGGAGCGCTTCTCTTCGTTATCCTTTGCTCCTTCTTGACAGGTCTGCAGGTCGGACCGTGGTCTTTCACTCTGCCTACCGTCGCCAGGAGTCGTCGTTTGTCGGGCTCGGAAGAAACTGATGGTGAGTACGCATTGAAGCAAACAGTAGCAACCAATTTCCAAATGATTACATATTGCGGAAACCAGCGCATGACGTACTCCCATCTCATGTTAGACAACGCGTGATAGCAGTGGCTATCGTACCTAATGCGCTTGTGTTTTGAGGCGATGATTATTCCATTGTTATTATCGTTCCGTTCACATTTCTCACTGTTTTGCAGGTAGTCATGCCCTAACTGCTTCGGACAGTGTCCTTATATATAACCGTGTACCAAAGACGGGAAGCACAACGCTGACAGGTCTTGCTTATGATCTTTGCGGAAAGAACAGATTCAACGTCTTGCACCTCAACACAAGCAGGAACTCGCATGTCATGTCCTTGTCGGACCAATACCGTTTTGCTCACAACGTCAGTGGATGGTACGAGAAGCACCCAGGCTTGTTCCACGGGCATCTAGCCTATTTCGACTTTGCCGCTTTCGGAGTGACCAAGATGCCATTGTGGATAAACGTCGTCCGTGACCCCATCGATCGTCTTGTGAGCTACTATTACTTCGTCCGATACGGCGACAATTTTCGGCCACATTTGACGCGCAGAAAACAGGGAGATAAGAAATCGATTGACGACTGCGTTTCTGAGCGTAAGAATTGAATCCGTGAAGATTTATGGGTTTCAAATTCATTAATCCCAAAAAGGGTAGAATCACACACTTGCATACATTGGACTACGTTTATGGGATGGTTCGTCTGTATGCAAGTACTTGACACTCGTACAACGTGCAAAAATCATCCATCTGCATACCTGCGAGTTGCTGTATGTACGATGATCAGTGTATGCAGGTGTTTGTAGACAGGTAAAAGACGATCCTGCACCGTCCAGATTAATCCGCTGCATTCTGTACTTAGACGGAAAGGACTGTGACCCAATGAACATGTGGCTACAAGTTCCATTCTTCTGCGGACATGCAAGTGCATGCTGGAATCCACCAGGGAACAGTTGGGCATTAGAACAAGCGAAGCGTCACTTGATAGACAAGTACTTCCTGGTGGGTGTCACGGAAGAACTGGAGGACTTCGTGGTGATGCTAGAGACCACGTTACCTTCTATGTTCCATGGAGCCTTGGACTTGTACCGCAATGGTGAAAAGTCTCATTTGAGGAAGACCTTCAACAAGACGGAACCTTCGCCTGCCACCAAAGAGACTCTGATGGCCTCGCCCATCTACAAGGCCGAAGCCGACTTCTATCGGTTCGCCTACGATAACTTTCAGTCAGTGAAGAGAAGGACGCTGGTTGAGAAGGACGATCGACTTGTGGACCGTGGCCAGCAGTTCTTCTTCGAGAAGATCCGTCCTAGAAGTCGCGATGACGTACCCAAGAAGACTTCTTCCGTTTTCCCTACCTCGACCATCGATTTTCGGTGATTTTCCACCCAAAAAGAAGCCTGCTTCACCTTCCCTACCTTTGCCAGAGGTGTTCTTCTGGCTCTTCTGTGGGTAATGAATCTGTTTTGAATTTCTTTTTATTTTTACAGTATTTCATTCATGTTTGTTGTTGTTGTAATTTCTACTCTTGCAGTTTTGCAGCAGCAGCAGCAGAACGATCTTAGATTATTTTACCAAAAACAGGAACGCTCAATTTAGATTCTGTGCGAAGAAGCCAAGGGGGCAAGGGTAAAGTAAAGTACATGTAAGAAATTCTCCCTTGTAATTAATTTCTTTAATGTAAAGTTTAGGCGTGTGGGTTGTCGGTGACTATCTGGAAATGAGGCTGGACATTGGAATTTGTTATCTTTGCAGATTCCACGTCAGGGTATCAATATTACGTGATGGGGCATAAAGGGAAGTTATGCAGTTGATCATTGGCACCGTCTGTTAGAAATCACTGCGAGCGAGGCTGCAGATGTTCCATTACTCGGTGGCTCATCACTGCGCTATAGCTTATCGAACAGAGGTCCTTTGGGTCTTTGAGTACTTCATGACGCATGGAAGCAATAATGCTTCAGAAAGATGAGAAGGTGTCGAGCGCATAGCCTGAGTCATCCGGATGTATTGCTTTGATTACTAGGCGATCAAAGTCTTGAAAGTCTTGAAGGTCTTGAAGAAGACAGGTTTTCCAACTGCCTAGTGCTCAAGTATTTCACTTACGGTTGAGCGAATAACCGCGGAGACGCTCTTCTATACCGTTTTGACGGCGCATTGTTATACAGTGAACTGCGCCATATTACTGCCAGTATCGTATATCGCACTGCTAGACGCTCGACAATTTCTGGTTCGCTCTAGCTTGATCGAACCTTACCTTCGTGTTGACTCGACCGAAGATCAGCGTGAACTTGAAGGTTATCACAAACAAACCTGCCCAACACTATCTTGTGTACCTTTCCCCCGGAACCGCACACCGACTAGCATCAGACTAGCCGGAAGTAAATTCCTAACCGTAAGTGCGAACCTTTTCTTTTGTTGTTACTCTTTCCTGATTTATCGTTGGGAATTATCATCAAAAAATTTCGCTGGGTTGGTGCAGATTGTTTTCCGTTGTTGGTTCGTGGAACGCTTCGGAGGAACTTTCTTTGCATACAATGGCATCGGCCACGTTTGGGCGAGCATCGAAGAGTGGATTGGCTGCCGAGACCCACAATAAGGTACGCCATACAATGAAGCATAATATATGTTAGCGAGGTTTAATGGCTGAGAAGAGCTCAGCCAGTTTAAAGTTTGGGCTTGAAATTTACACCCCATCAATCGAATTGATAAGACCTAGCGCCAACTCTACTGTGTCGAATCGAGCTAGCTAGGCTCTCTACCGTTGAGCTAGTTCAAAACTTGAACTGCGTACGAAGTTACAATTGACGAGGATACCCGAAAGAGAGCAGAGCTAGCGCCACTTGTCAAGTCTTTACGACATGGCGAGGAAAGAGATACGATGAAGTGAATATACCGTAACGTAGTCTCAGTTCTACCAGGTGACTGGTCCGTACTGACCAACGCGGTAGTGTGGCTTATCGAGATAAGGACAGTGTTGAGTCTGCGAGGCCGCCATCGAATCAGAGAACCTATCCCAGTTTTCCCCCTTGCCATACTATGACGAGCACCATGTGTGACTTGCTATCGACCCTCAAAGCCGCAATACGCAAGTTGTGCGTCCTTTGAGAAATTTGTGAAGTTGGCAGAATATCCAAAAGGTGCTTTTCCGATTGGTGTAAACACTTTTGCGGAATTCTTTATTGATATTTTATCGGTCATATTATTCCTGCCGTTATTCACAATGAACGGGTCTTCGTCTCGGTTAGCGCCCAACACCAAGCTGAAGGTATGCTGCTGCCATGAAGACTTACCAACTCGTAAACCTTTTTTCTTTCTGGTCTTATGGATGCACAAACTTGATCAGTGGGGTGTTATTTGGGACGTGGAAACATGAATTTATCCGGATCGTTTTTCTGAGTGGCGCACGCTCTCTGCCAAGAAAAATAGCAATGTGCGCCGCCTGAGATGACGATCTGGTGAAATCATTTGCCAACGTTCCATTTGAGAAGAAGATTAGTTGTTGGTGGTCTCGACGCCTCCGTAAAAGGTGTTAGCGTGGCAGAAGGATACGCGACAGCGGTAATCGGAGTGTGTCCAGTGGTTCAGTATGGCCGAGCTTAGGAGGGGTGGTATGTGATGAGGAACCCAAGGTGGTATCAAAGTTGTGGCGGCGGGTTGTTGGTCGAGGTCTTAATCGGCAATTTGGTGCTGGTTCAATGCCTACTTTCGTCGAGTTGGCTGGCACTTGAGAGATGTGCCACAATGCGGCGCTGGTCACGATGAAACACCAACCATTGTTTGCATATTTACAGTGCCCCATACCGACGGCTCTTTTTTGCGGAGGCCAGCGCGTTACGCAGTATTCTGCTGCTTTGGGCAGGCAATTTTCCACACAATAGCCGGCGCATGGCATTATGTTACTATTTACCAAAAATAACAATGTGATCTGTTTGCCTCATTGGTCAAGTCCACATGAAGAGCCGTTGGTCAACAAGAACACTTCCGTGTTAGACTGACAGACGTAATAACACGCAAAGCTTTGGACTATTTCGAAAAGCTCCTGAATATCTTTCATGATTTTTTCTGATTTGGGTCACCTAAAATCGCATTTGTTTTCTTGTTCTCCCTGAGTTAAACGACGAAGCGGGCGTTGGAGAAAGTCAGTGGTTGAATATGATGATTTATCGCAAACCTACATACCAACATGTGATGCTGAAGTTATGGGTCCCGGTATGCAAGTGCATGACCGAATGGGCAGATTGTGGTTGCCGATGTTTGTTGAGGTGCGCCGATACGGTGCTGTAGCTCCGTGACAAAACTAATCTGTTGGTCAAGGTGATGGTAAAAATTACAGCCATTTGTTTTAAGATTTTCCATCACAGACGGAGTTTACGTCCGACCGTCGCAGGCTGCATGCTCGGAAGAGCTGGGCGACCGCGGGACGTCCATTGTAATTAGCTAATGATTGAACGCCCCAAGGCCGTACCACTCATCGCTTTACGGCATCTTGCACTTCCGTATCTCGCTGTGGTTTTCGATAAAGATGCTGTGAGCTAGCATAAATTTCCTAGATCGTTGTCTGTGATGTCTGAAGAGTAACTCGAGACAGTGTCCAAGTTCCGAACGGTGAAGAGTTAACTGCTTAGAAGATGATGGAGAAGAGCATACCCCGTAATCATGACGCAGAGCACTGACCCCACGACCATCATTCTGATGGGCTGCAGATACCTCGTTATTGTTATTCAGACGTATGACGCTGTGTTTTTTTTATGATTGTAGCTTCAACGGAAATACGACGAAGCGCGAGCCTCCGAAGTGTCGAGCTGGATAAACCTGGTACTGAACGACCAAAGCGTTAACACCAGCGGCAAAGCCGAGGACTTTTACGAGAGCCTGAAAGATGGTGTTGTCCTCTGCAGGTAACCAAGAATGCGCACCTTTGGTAAAACTTCCCCGAGCCGGCTGCAGAATGATGTGCTTGCTTTGTAGACTTGCCAACGAGCTGCAACCCGGAAGCATCAAGAAAATCGAAATGAGCAAAATGGTAGACGAAAGCTCGTCTTGCAGGTTCCATCCGAGATGTTCTGATGGTTGATAGCTTCTGGCTTTTGTAGGCTTTCAAATGTATGGAGAACATAAATAACTTCTGCCGGGCAGCCAACAGCATGGGCGTTCCCACGACAGAACTCTTTCAGGTCAGCCGTGGTCTTCTGAGAGGTCCACTGTACCCCGTTGACAACTGCCTGCAGAATGACGTTGCTTTACGGCTAGCCTTCTTTGTTAGAGTGTGGATCTGTGGGAGCGACAGAATCTCAACGCTGTGGTGATCTGCTTAGAATCTCTCGGCCGGAAGGTAAGGTCCTGCTCTGCATCAATACCCTTCAGGCTTAACGATGATCGTACCTACTCATATGTACGGAACTGGATAAAATTCAGTCCACTGTTTAGGCTGGCAAATTCGGAAAGCCCAGTATTGGTCCCAAGGAATCTGACAAGAATGTCCGCGATTTCTCAGAGGACCAAATGAGAGCTAGCGAAGGCATGATCGGTCTACAGGTATTTGTCCGTCTTTCATATAAGTTAGGCATGCCTTTCTTCCTGAGCTAATTAAGTACGCTTATGTGTTCTTCTTCAGATGGGTTCGAATAAAGGAGCGACCCAGAGTGGCATCAACTTTGGCAACACGCGCCATATGTAGGGCCGGCTTGCGGTTCTTCGGACATATTCAAGCCACAATTAGGCCATTCCTCCAGAAAATTGCTCCTGGATTACAACACAACGACCGCTAGCTTTCTATCCAAATCACCATTACAGCTGATCTACTTGTTGAGCCATGTCTTGCTCTTTGCTTGTCGAACCATTCCGGACAAGCAATGGCCTCCAGCAAACACCTAGTACGCCATAACATAAGGCGTCTTTTAGTGCAATGCCGGCGGCAAGATAACAGCAACTCCTTCTATGTACTTTTATTGTTTTGGCTCTTGATCGTTTCCATGTTATGGTACTTACTGCTGGCCATAGCATACTCCGAGGCAAAGCGCAGCTGGTTTATTCTCTTTTTGGTTGACTTGGACCACACAACAATAAAATCCACAAGTATCAAAGATATTACTCGAACGTCGCCGGACAGGTTTCATTTCACGGGGTCGAAAGAAAAAAGAGATCCAAATAAGATATGCTGTACGACAGGGAACTTTTGCAAGACCTACAAGACAGGAGATTTCATTATCACCAGTGATGGTTTTCATGTGCTGGTGGTTTTAGACAAACATCTAACGATACGGAGAGTAGTACGCACCTCGGCTTCGTATTTCTTGAATAGCCCCAGATTGATCTTGGACCAACTGGGCACTGCGCTGATGTTCCAAAGTTGATTGGAATGCTCAGAAAAGGGGCCGCTTTTCACCTGCAAAGAAACAAAGAAACAATATGGAGCTCATCAAACTGATATTAATAGCATAATGCGACGAAAGGGACTGCAGAAAATTCACCATACCTTATTTATAAAATCGATGCAACCCATGAAAAGGAAATCGTCTTTCAACCGCTCCACAGTCTGCTCGTCCAAATACGACCGAGTATCCAGTAAAGGACGGTCTGAAAGTAAACTTTGGTCTCTGCAGAAACTTTCACTTCCGGTCTGTGGGGGTTCGTCATTGGGGAACCTCACTCACCGACAAGCTGCGCACTTCCCCATATGAATGGAACGAACTGAAAGTCATCCAAGCTCCATACTCCGTGACTTCCGGCTGGTTCCATTTTATAAGTTAACTGAAGTTTCCGACACAGTTCTAGATACCTGAAGCAATGGCTTATTAGAAAGACGTGACATTTACCGGTAGTACGGCCACTGAATATACGAGTACCGTTTGAAGACTTTCGTCACCAATGGCGTAAAATCCTCCTTCGTGATCAATCCCAGTTTTGAAAGACAGCAAAGAAAGATGATAAAGTTCGCCTCGTGACCTGGAAGACAACACAACATACCGTGATCGTGATTTAGAATCTTCCTAAGTCTGTTAAGCATATAACTATTCCAGAAGCAGTCACCTTCCGGTTACCTGTGCCATAGTCGATACGAGTACTGTTTCCGAAGCTATCCAGCAGATACGCTTTCAGCTCTTCGACAGACGGCGACGACGTTATTTCCGGTAACGCTTCTTGGAGAATCTTACTGGCATCCTGCAACACAGTGAGTTCGAGACCTTCGTCGATGACCGGCTTAATTACGATAGTCCATAGTCCATACGCTCGAATACAGGACCGGAAGTTAACAGCGTCGTACCTGCGTTAGTCGGCCATGAAACGTCCGGAACGCTTGATTGCCAAACCGCTGCGCTTGCTGAACTGGAGGGGTCTCGTCGATCCACTTATCCAGAGTGTTCAACATGGATATCAGACTGTGGACGATCTGCAGAGATATGGGTGCATGGTCAAACGAGTCGTCTCGTCAAGCGATGAAGTTCACAAAGTAAATGTAGCCTTAAATACACGCACTTACTGGAGTATCGGTTGTCTTACTTTGGTTTTCCTTCCCCATAACCGCTTGGTTCAGATCTCGCAAGAACTTTAAGTAGTCCCTGTATGCCTGCAAAGAGATAGACACAACATAATATGCTGTCGTATGAGAGTCTTAGATTAGAACGCAAGCGTCCTTTCGGATGAAGTTACTTGCGACGCCTGCCAGGTTGCCACGTCTGTTTCGCGCAGGATCTTCTTCGTTGGTCCTTGTAGGTCCATCTTTGTAGTTTTTGGTAGTTGCGGACAATGTGATATTGACAGGTTCGGACTAACTCCTTAAGACCTTGACGCTTTTAGTTTTGGAGTCCGACCGGAAATGATACTGGATTAGACTCATTAGATTCATTGGGATGGTTCAATCAATCCAAGCAATCAACTTTCAGCAACTCTATGCTGGTTTGGCAGATGGCAGCACTGAAAACCCAGTTTCTGGAAAACTCTTTATGCCATAACGAAATACGTAACTTCAACACCTATAGATTTACATCAAGAATAAACAGGAATGGAGATCGGAATTAAGGCCAAGCTAAAGTTTCAACGTTTGTTGTTTACGTAGAAAACAAAACAGCCAGAACCGCCAGAGTGATGGGCAAAATGGCTGCAAGAAATTGCACAGCGCGGCTGGGCGCGACAAATTGATCTCCGTCCAGCAGTCCCATGTATACGCCTCCTATGGGGTGAGCGTTGCAATAGTCCGTTTTGCACAGTGCGCGGTAATTGAAGTTGGCACTTCTACTGGTCATGTTACTGCCCGGAATCAGTCCCGTGCTGTTATCCTCTTGTTTTCCGCAGGCCATGGAACCGCCGTCACAAGCAGGCAGACATCCACGAATGAAGTTAACTAAAGGTAGGCATAGTAAGTGGTCGCTTGATTATAGAAAGGAGGAGCTGGACCCACGTACTGATATCGACACGGCCAACACTGCTGTCGTTTGTCTGAATCTGCCACTTGAATTCGGTGCCGCAAAGCTGGGAAGGATCGCCGCAGTCCGCTCCCGTCTTAAAGTTGGCATCAAGTGTCGCCCTGCCATCACGAGCAATGCAAGTGTTGCCTTTCAACGGTTTATTCGTCTGGGGAAACACCTTGGAACCCATGTCCACAGTGCAGGTGTAACACTTCAAACCTTAACAAGAAGAGCGGTCAGCCGCGGACTAATTCTTAGCACATGTACCGCAAGTGCAAAGACTACTAGCTTGCTGATCAGGCGAGACCACGAACCTGTAGCAACGTCCATTTGGGACAAGAGTACCACGCCCAAGAAGGACAGAGCCATCGTTTGACAGATCATCTTGTCTTCACTATTACCGGAACCACAGCTCAAGATATACCAGAAAAAGCTACACTTCCTTCTCAGAAAGCCGACACCATGCAGCAGACCTAAGAAAACTTCTATTACATGAATGTCAGACCCAAAAGTAGAAGGATATTGCCAAGATACGAAGCAGCAGAGGTCTTCGTTACGAAAACAGCAAAGCACAGCGTCAAGTTCCAGTTTCCCGAACCTTCAAGGACTTTTGCAGCAAGGACATTTCTCGGCTGGAGCTTATCTCCTAGGTTGGAAATAGCTGGCAGCTACCAGACGACGACGCATATGGCCATAGTTATACAAGACAGCGATACCCAAGGACTGAGTCTTTCTCCTATCCGAGCGCATTTCCAGAAGACACTCAACATCCTGCAGAAAACAATAGCCTGTTAGGTGAACCTCTCGCTGCAGGAATTGCTGTGTACTTAACAATGGAGAAGAAAGTTGAACGACTGCTAACGGGATGACTTCCCCATGGTCCGTCTTACCCCGTCTTGTATTTATCCATCACTCTGGGGAACATGCCACGAAGATAGGCGCAGGTACATATCAGCAGCAGGATTACCGTCAGCAGGCTTTGAAAGTTGAAAAGGGCAGACTGCGAAAGAAGAGCCGTCCGTTACATGTTCGGCAATCGGGAATGCAGCTGACGGAGGAATACTGTATGCGTACGGCGCAGATTAAAGACTGAACGACTTACCATCATGAGATGCTGTGGACTGAGGAATTAGAAGCTCGCGGTCTCACGTTCGCCTCACACCGTTCCACATATCCCTACTCCAGGCAGATCTAACTTGGAATCCGTGATCCATGGATGCGAACGGGAAGACATACGGAAACGACGTAAAGAAGAAATACCCAAGGGACACTGAATCGCAAACTCAACAGAGGAAGCTCGAGCTCCAGACAGCACGATCCTTTACTCAGGATGATTCCCCGATTTTTTCTGATTTTTTAAATTTTTTTGACGAATTTTTCCAAGTTTTTGATGAGTTGTGATTTCGGATTTGATCAATCAATTTTGTACTAATCATTCGAAACTGTTGGCGTATTGATTAATACGGAATTGATAACCCTGTTGATAGTACCACTTGACGGCACTGCACGATCAACAGGGTAATAATGCACTATGCCTGTACGTACAACAGATGACTAATGGCAGAGACCACTTTCGGTGCCAAGAAATTTCTCTCTGATCTTCCGCCATAAGCTCAGGCTTGCCAAGTTTGCCCCAATTTAAGGGCTTTAGAATGCGTGAACAGCTTTTCTACGATGACTCAAGTTAGGAGTCATTCTAAAACTCCGCTGGAAGGCCAACCTTTTGGGCGGAGCTCTCGCAAACTAGATTATTTTTATGAGGTATTCTGCCGAATTCAGACCGGAGATTGCGATTATTTGGTCCTTCCCCAACCTTACTTACTAGATGACTTCAGTTGATTGTGATGGATGCTTTGATTGGCAAGCTCTCTTTGTCCTATGGTACAGTGAGCTCGGATCTTCCTCTTTCTCCACGGCGTAGGATCCCTCGTACGATTATCTAGTTATCCGTTAGAGAGTGACATCGCTTTGCTTTCTGAAGTACGGAAGTTAGCCACGAGACGGCGAGTGTGAAACGTACTGTTACTCCAGCTACTTATTCGACGGATTCACGGAATCTGACCGGAAGTCCCTCTTATAGAGTGCAACAGGTGGTGATCCCTAGCGGATGATGTTCGGAACCACACGAGGGTGATTTTTATTTCTTAATGTGTAAAAGATGGTAAGTCTGCATACATCCTAGTGTCTTAGTTCACTGCAAGTAACATGGTTGTCGGCTTTGTAGATGACTGACGATGAGGTTCGGCCGAACGTGCGACATCCTATTCCGAGTGGTCATCGGAACCCTCGTTGCTTACCTAACTAGACTGCCAATCTCTTCGAACAGCTCTTCGTGTCCGAACGCATCTGTCACTTCTGTGACGTCCCGGCCGCACTTACAGGAACGACAATGGCAACCGGAAGTGCCACCGGAAGTGAAGCCTCGGCGACTACTCTTCGTAGGTGTCATGACAGCTCAGAAGTACCTCGACAACCGTGCTGCTTCCGTCTATCACACCTGGGGTCAGAAACTGCCTCCAGAGACGGCACAAATAGCCTTTTTCTCCAGCGCCGGCTCCGTCTGTCACACTGATCCCAACCTCCCGCTGGTTGCGCTCCCCGGTGTGGACGACTCTTATCCTCCTCAAAAGAAGTCCTTCCTCATGTTAAAGTACATGAACGATCATTTCATCGACGATTTCGAGTGGTTCATGCGAGCGGACGACGACGTCTTCGTGCGAGGAGATCGTCTGGAAGAGTTCTTGAGGTCGCTGAACAGTAGCAAGCCGTTGTTCATCGGTCAGGCTGGCATGGGCAACAAGGAAGAGTTCGGCATGCTCAGCCTCTCTCCCGGGTGAGCAACGACATTCATGCGCTACTCAAAAACTGACGTGACAGGTCTCTTTGTCTTTGCAGGGAGAACTTCTGCATGGGAGGACCCGGGATCATCATTAGCCGAGAGGTTCTTCGAAGGATGGCGCCACATATGAAGTACTGCTTGAAGCATCTTCTGAGCACTCACGAGGATGTGGAAGTTGGGCGGTGTATTGGAAAGTTCGCTGGAGTTCCTTGTGCTTGGTCTTACGAAGTGAGGTTGCTTTGCTAATTTAGAGCATAAATCAGAGCATATTTAGAGAATAATTTGAGCAAACAAACTCAATATATCGCTTTTTTTCAAGTAGCGCATTCTTCCGGCTAACAGCACCGAGAACCTGGGCCACTTGGGACAAGAATTAAAAGGAGAAAATCGTTTGTCAAGTGGCGCACTCTGTCACACAATATACCCAGACACGTGCGTCACTTTGGAAAACGATCTTACCCAATTTGTCTGCCGAGCTCCCCTATTACAACTTTTGATTTTCTGATAGATGCAGACGATATTCTACCATAATGGAAGTGGCGCCGCTGCTTTCACCGGCGACCTCCATTCCAAGCAAGTTCACCGCGCCATCACTCTCCATCCGGTCAAGACCTCCGAACACCTCTACCGTATCCAAAATTACTACAACGCTCTAAAGTTATTATCTCTCCGTCATGAAATCCTCAAGCTACGGCGAGAAGTCAGCGACATGAACTCACTGCTGTATCCAGGGAAGTCCGACCCGATGTTGGCCTGGCCGACGCTCAACCGCTTCCGACCGGAATCTGCCGAACAAGTCCTGGAATGGGAGTTCTTCACCAAGAGTCTCTTCTCCCATCTGGACTTTAACCCCAAGAGAGCTCCACGAAGCTCGCTGAAATGGGCGCAGAACGATCTGACCATGCAGATGATGGACTCGTTGAATCAATACTCGCAACAACGAGGTCGCGTCATTGACTTTCGAGAACTGCTGTATGGCTTCCAAAGACTGGACCCTCTGCACGGGGTGCATTATGTTCTGGACCTTCACTTGGTCTATAGAAGGTAACACATTGAACTCTACGCGATTGTGTGCCTAACTTCCCAGTGATCAGAAGGAAGACACTTCATCATATCATGTGACTGGATGCGTGATCGCTGTATTTTAATGTGCTAGTGCGTGTACAGTATGGAGAAGCATGAGAGAAAAGGCATCTTGTACCTGCATACATGGGGCCGTGTTGAATGTTCTATGTCGCGTTTGCAGGTGCATGAAAGAAGAGCCATTTTGTTGGCCATTTGACAGGTCTCGATTCATCCATGTCTGTATCTTGTATTCTATAACTTTTTCGTTTCCTTCTACTTTGGTTCTTGATAGGTATAGTGGGAAGAAAATGACGGCGCCGGTGAGGAGGCACGCCTACCTAGAGCAGTCCTTCTCCAGCATCGACCTGGTGGAAGAAGTGGACTGCGTGGGGACATCTCCCTTCCCCCCGAATCTCAAGCGTGATTTCGGCAGGTTACTTCGTTACCATACGGACTTGAAAAAGCGGCAGTTGGATTCCACCGACCCGCTCTGCTCGAAGCTGGTCAGAGACGAGCAGGTCAACTTCGTCGTCCCCATCTCCGGCCGATACGCCACCTATCTCCGCTTCATCAAACTCATGGAAGACGTGTGTTTCTCCACCAACCAGTCTGTCTCGTTGACGATCGTTAGTTTTGTTACTTCAGACAACTCAGAAACATTTCTCGATACTGAGAAGCATCTAGAGTCAGTGAGAAGACGGTATCCTCAATATGACATTAGTCTACTCCGTGCAGAAGGCAACTTCTCCCGAGCCAAAGCCTTGCATCTCGGTTCGCAGAGATTCGCCAATGATAGTTTGCTGTTTTTTGTCGATGTCGATATGGCTTTTGATGTGGAGACCTTAAGCAGGATCAGGAAAAGCACGAAAATGGGGAGGATGGTATATTACCCGATTGTCTTTAGCCAGTACGATCCTAGTACGTGGAGCACCAAAGATACAAGTAAGAAGCTTGATTTTTATGCCTAATAAAACACAAGGTTTTGAAACTTACTGCCAAACAAAAAATGTCGGGGGTCGTTTCTGACTAAAACCTTTGCATTACAAACGCGATAAAATTACGTTGCTGACTTTTGACTAGAGGCCTTTGTGAACATTTTTCTACGATTTGTACACGCGCATGGATCATTATAATGCCTGTAGTCTTCGGAATGTCGTTCACGTTTTAGTAGTCTTTCGCGGCTTTTTTTCAAAATTTATGACCCTTCGTTTAGGTGTCGACCATTTCCATCTGACGCAGGACAGCGGCTACTGGCGGCAGTTCGGTTACGGCATCGCCAGCATGTACCGCGCCGACTTTGAGCGTGTTGGCGGCTTCGACCAGAGCATTTACGGTTGGGGCAAGGAAGACGTGGACCTCTTCGAGAAGTACATCAAAGAAGGGGAAAAGGACAGCCGCTTCGCAGTCTTTCGAGCAGTGGACCCAACACTGGTCCACATCTATCATCCCATCCACTGTGACGCCAAGCTGGACAGCGTCCAGTTAACCATGTGCCTCGGTACCAAAGCGGCTAGCTTAGCCAGCGAAAGCGTCATGACCCGGTACCTGATGGACAACCCTAGCCTTCTCCACACACTGGACAAACCATGAAAACAAGACCCGATAATTTTCGCCTTGTTAAATTCGTGACAGATCCGTACCAGATTTTGTTGACCTTTTTTGTTGACTGCGCTCATGACAAAGTTGATTCAATCAGAATTCCTACACCTTTTCGTCCAGAAATTCCTTCTGGTTTCATTTTTATTTTTTGCGCTCATGACAAGAGCTTTCTTCGTTACAGAGCCCAAAGAAAAGCTCTAAGATTGTTCTTCCTTCTTTTTTACACACTGCAGAAATAAAATCTCCATGAAGTAAAACTCCGGTGGGTAAAATGCGATCAGAATACGAAGTCACAGATAAGTCGTACGAATTTAACAGCTTATTTATTTCTACCGATAGTTCTTTGCTTTTCCGCGTGCATCACGACTTTCTCTTCGACGAAGAGTCCCTTTCTCTTTCGGACTTGGTTCATGTATCTACGCGCGATGTTTTCGTTGTCAGCCTTGTCTCCATAGTGGAGGTACTCTTCCTGGGTTGTGGGTATCCAATAAGGGTCGATCGGCAAGACTTCCCAGTGGCTGAAAACCAGCTGAGGCAAGGCTAGTCCACTCGTCTTCTTCAGGATCTCTTCCGAGAACCCAAAGCTCTCGCAAACCGGGATAACTGTTTTGATGTTGAACACATCCGATCCTTCCTGCATCTCGTCACTCAACACTCGACCTCTTCTTCGGTTGATCACGCCATAAACCTTACCTACAAGCAAAAGGGAAACTAAGGTTCAGCAGATTGTGTTCCCGAAACTCACTAGGACACAATTTTAGCTTTGTTTTCGTGTTTGGAACTCCAGTAGGTAGGGTCGCGATCAACTTTCAAACACCTGCGTACTGAGCTACCCTACTACGCCATGCAGTGGTGTATGCAGGTACCTGCTTCTGTAGTCCCTCAGGGATTTGCATACTAGGTCCCATATTGGGTCACTAGGCTATGTATGCAGGCACGTGGCTCGGTAATCGTTCACGAACCTGAATACTCGATCTCCACATTAAATCACTGAGTCGTGTATGCAGGTGCGCGCATCTTCCATTTATGGGCCCTCGCTGTTACTGATCGGTCACCAATGGAATTTTCTAGGAAGGAATGGATGTCTCAAAGGGTCAATTGGCCAGGAATGTGGACATAAATCAAAGAGGTCAAGATGGCAATGGGCAGATTGGCAAGCGGCGATTATTATGAAATGACACAAAACACAGCCATTATGGCTGGAAGAGGAGACGCAGATAATAAGTATCCAAGAGCTTTCGAGAGTCTTGAGCACTTGCCTGCCGCCATTTCTGACGAGGTACATGCCAGAACGCACGAATGAATGAAAGCGCGGAGGAGAATGGACAGGTATAATTGGCCTTTTGTAGCGACACTTTCATTCATTCCAACACAGCCTCGTTACCGCCTTCGCCACAATCACTGTTCATCACTTCACAGCGGGCTCCTCATCATCAAAATATCACACTGTCCCTGTCAGGCTCCTCTTCGCCCGCAGCGCAAGGAATTTCGCACCATCTTGAGAATTTCATTCACAGGAATCTGATATGGCCTAACGTTGAGCCGAAAGGGGATCAAACGGGAAAACAGACATCGAAGAGTCTTTTCCAATATACACTGACAATGTTCGCGCGCCGGTTTTTGAATACTTTTCGGAGTACCATGACATCATGCAGAAATATCATGTGCGTCTGTTTTTCATAGCAGAAACTTTGCTGCATGATTGACTTTGCTGACTAATGGAGATCTGGAAAACTCCACGTGCAGTTGCTCCTGGTAGTAAGCATTACTCATGAGTAAGCCGACTACCAAAACAAATCTCTTTTGCCGTTCAGTTTGACTCGACACATAACAGACTATAGAACGGCAAATGGGTTTCTTTTCAAGCTAGAGAAATTCATTGAGTTGAATGGATGGATATAAGTGCATTCCAGCAGTTGATTGCTGTAACCACCGCCTGCTAGTCTACAGTGGCACACGCCCTCTTCTAATCAATCCTCTTTCGTTATTACAACGAATACTGCAACATTCTTCTTCCGCTGTCAAACAAGTGCTACTGCAGCTAATGTCCGCCACTGTTTATATACACCGTGTAGCCATTACATTCATTCATTCGCCTGTTCATTCATAAAATCCTCTTGCCTCCATGTCGGCCAAGTTCTCTTTGTCAAAAATACTTTTCCACTGAACAACGCCCTTATCGAACTTTCTCTTCTCCGTACCTCGTCCGACTATATAACTCATTCCTTCGCCTCTTCACGACCACAGAAGGTCGCTTCTCAAATTTCTGGCGCAGTAAGTTTTCTGTCAGAACCGAGTCAGCTATGCGGACCTTCGTGGACCTCGAAGTCTCAACCTTCCTACTGTCGATCCTCCTATTCCTCGAAGAACTCACTATCACCAGTTCGCGATCTCCTTTATCTCCCATTCAGTACCTCTCCACCTTGGAAAAAGGACCGCTCTACAACGACGGGGTAAGCCTAGACGTCGGCAAATGTATTCAACCAGATCGTTTTCTCAAGTGGTGTACACTTCCAGCCAATAACACCGATAACGTGCGCCACTTGGGAAAATAACAGACCTCATCCGGATCGTTTCCCAAGTGGCGCATCCTCTCGGCCAGCAACAATGAAAACGTGCGCCATCTGAAATAACGATCTGTGTAAAATTATTTGCTGACAACCCAAATCCTGAATCCAGAAAAAATTGTTGTCGGTTTAACCCAATAAAACTTTTCTCTTGCAGGAAGGAGAAGCTGATCTACCCTCCTGTTCGAAGCATTCCATCTGCAACCGTATCGAAGACTATTCAGGCAACGCGCGAGTCCATCGATTATGCCGCTGTCCAAACCACCCGAGAACTTCCTCCGCATCGGAGTGTTCGCAGCGACTGGACGCTTCGGACGGAACGACCATCGTGGACGACACACAGCTGCTGAAGACGTGTGGTCCTACAGCCTCATTGCCAGTCTGTCGCTTCTTCCACGACACTGCCTACACCATTACTTCCTACCCTGCGCAAAACAGGACATCGCAGGTGGTTCGCTGTCGGTGTCCGGCACACAGTCACATGTACCTCTTGAAATGGACGCAAAAACACGCAGCTCCCAACCACAAAATCACTTACCACCATGCCTGTTCACCACCAACAGTAAGCAAAATCGAAATGAACGTCAATCTAAATCTTGAAGAAAAATTCGTAGAAAAAGGGCGGGATTTGTCGGACAGTTGCTCACCAGCCAAATTTGTGGTATTGCTCATTTACAAAAGTAGATCCGTAAATAAAAATACTAACATTAGGCGAAAACTTAGATGGCGGAAATATGGTGTTTTTTAATGGTAACCTTTTGGGAAGAAATAGGAAATTGAAGGTCAAGGGTATTTTTGCGGTTTGTAGTTTCTGAAATGCGGAGCCGAAGAGCCCTGCAGTCTGTTCGTAGTAACGGGCACCAACATCCACAAACAGTCGGTGTGTTCCTGCAGTACGGGACTTACTTGTCCCACCCGACTGAACGACCCCAGTGTCACCGAGATGACCGTCGACGTCAACCATAACGCCACGACTTACGCTGCATTTTGCCACAAACCTCACCTATCAACGTAGAATTTATTCCTGTACAGTGGTGGATTATTCTGCTAGAAAACCGGCCATGCAGTTTACCTTATTTTTTTCCGATCACCTTTTGTACTGGTACACTACATGTAATTCTTACTTGTATCAATTTCCGAAAATACTAATTGCTGAAGTAGAGTCGTTTCCACTGCAGCTATGACTCTAGTCATATTTTCTTTATCATGCCTCTCAGTATTTGGGTTAAATATTTTAGCATGATAAAACATTCTTACCGAGTACGTCGCTGGTAGTCTGGATGATGCACGAGTACTGCGCGACCATCAGCCGTTGCGGCTGCACTTGGAAGGCTCTCCTACAGCCTTCCTTCATGGTGGGAATGAGTTGGCCGCTCAGCGGCCCGTAGGCGCTCATTGTCGACTGGCTCGTTTCTTCCAGTTCTCTCTTTACCTCACCAACTTGGCCCCCACTAGCTTCTTCCTTGTTGACTATCTCCGGGCTTTCCGACTTCCGTCTCTCCAGCACCGTCGTTGCAGCAACTTCCGGCGCCAGAAGGAAGTCTTGTAGGACGAAGCAGACGCCCATCATGGGTTCTTCACACAAAGGGCCAGCTAGTGTGCTCAGCTGGAACCCCGTCAGTAACGGAGCTATGAAGTCTGCTGCTTTGGAAGACTGTGTGCAAGAGCTGGAAGAAGAGTCTGACCATACAGAAGGCATGGGCAGACTCGAAGCATTCACTAAGATGTTTGGTCCGCAGTTTCGTGGTCCGAACGAGCAAATCTTGTCCATCAGTTCCAATATCTCATTCTGAAAAAATATTGAAAAGAAAATGTGATTCACGAATGATACAGTAGTTGGCAGCTCGGCAAACAGGCTCGACAGGATCTGTACTTCCAAGCGGCGCACGCTTCCAGCCAATCACACTGTCAACATGCGCCACTTTCGGAAAACGAACTCGACAAAATCGTTTCTCCGAATGGCGCACGCTGTCGATCACTAACACCCACAACGTGTGCCGCTCGACAGCAATTTTGTAAGCTTGTCTGCCCAGCTCCCAGCTTTTATTTTTTTCCCCCACTTTTTCTTTGTTTCTATTCTTTTGCCAGTTTTTTTTAATTTTTGATGTATATAAAATGCACACTTTGTTGCTTTGTATGTAATTTTCACCTAACGAATTTCAGGTTACGTTTTGGATTAGCTTACGGTGTCTTTTGGGTCTTCTTCTTTACAAGCTTCCTTCAGATCATTCCTTAGCTTCTCCATGTTGTCCTTCAGTTCGCCACTGAGCACCATTTCCGCCGGTAACGCCGGTTGATTCTCGCTATTTTGAAGCAATGCGGCCGCTGCATTCTGGCCACCTTTCCTCGAGCGGTGCATGGTCTTGATCATGTGGGCACTATTCTCCAGCAGCTCCGAAGCGGCTGCTGGTAACGGTATAGCTCGTATCCTCAACGTACACTGCTTATTCGGGGTGGTGATCTCAATCAAGGCTTTCTTTTTTGTCGAGGATGTGTTCTCCTGGGTGTCGACGATGGCTTCGCTCATCATGTCAACCTTCGGAGGTGGAACGACGGTTTCTCGGAAAGCTACGATGGGCTCTGAGGCGTTAATCTCAATCTTGGCGAACCTGCATACAAGTCATTCGTACGTCAACAAGACATAACTGGGAACTCGGCAAACCAGCACAAGACTGATTTTCCAAGCGGCGCGCGTTTTCAGTGTTATTGGCTATAAGCATGCGCCACTTGTGAGTAACAAGCTGGACGAGTATGAATGCTTTTCCAAGTGGCGCACGTCCTCAGTGTCATTGGCTTGAAGAGCACGCTACTTGAACAAAACGACGAGTTGCTGGTCACATAAGTAACGATCAAAAATTGACTGTCTTACGTATCAGTGAGGTCTTTCAGGCACTTTTGTAGATGGACTTCACCGGCGGCAGCTAGGACGTGTTCACCGGTTTCTTGTACGTAGACCTCCACGCATGGGTCAGCTTGGTAGAGAAGCTTCAGACCTTTATCCAGTTGTTCCATATCCGCTGCAACACAAACCGTCATTCAGTACCGCAAAGACCGTGGCGAGACTGACGAAGCACGGACTAGGAATAAGAGTCGTTGCAGGGTTTTACTTAGAAAAGACATTATGAGCTTACCAAGTCGTTTTGGCTCCACAGCGACCTTAACGATCGGCGCGGATACAGAATGCAAGTCGGTGAAGGCTGGGCAAGCTAAACTTGTCGAGAGAGTTCCCGAACGAACGAGATGGTCTTGTAGGCCGGCTATCGCTACAACGGTAAAAGGACGACATGATCAATTTTGACTATAATGAAGTTGAAGTAAAACTGAGCGAAAATTGTCTTACCTACAATGTTTCCAACAGAAGCTTCGCCCACCGTTTCCATCTCTCTGCCCATCATGGCGTATAGTCCCTCCACCTTCACTCGCCCGACATGTGGAAAGGAGGTGGCGCCCTGAGCTTCCATTAACAGCGCAGTCTGGACGTCATGTTTGGGACCCAGTACGTACAGCTCATCACCCTCTTTCAACGTCCCACTGAAGATTCTGGCAAAGCCCATAAAGATCGCCGAAGGTTTCTCCTTCACTTCGTTACTCACTGCACTACTCACTTCCGCTTGCCCTTCACTGTTCTGGTTAGCCTTCTGTGCTTGAGCTGCCAGGAGTCTGACCTGCTGGCGTCTAGCTGCGATCTCTTCCATAGACAGAGTTTGACCTGTCGGACGCTGTGTACCGGTTCGTGAAATGTCGGCGGGGTCTACTGCGAACATTTTGGACACGAAAGCCACTGTTAAGTTCTTGGACTTTGAGTCGCACTTTAGGAAGACTTCTTTCAACTTCCGCGTCTCTTCTGGAAGGCTGTCGAACCTTCGGTGGTTCGAGATCAAGGCTTGGATTCTTTCTTCGCTGAGCTCACTCGGGGAAGGCAGTTTATCACAGACCATATCCAGGATACACTTACCTGAAAAACAATGAAAGCAAAACATAATAATAAATCAGTATAGTTCTTCCAACGAAAAGAAAACCTTCGGTTTGTCTTACTCAGCGGAAGCCACTGCGAGCAAATAGCGAACAGATATCCTTTGACATCGGACTGCTTGGCGTCCCTGGCGTGAAGTTGCAGCCCGAGAGCAGTGACGATCTTGTCGGTCAAGTCTTTATCTTTCTTATTACAGACGGCGTCGTAGATTTGCCAGATGTTCTCCAGGATGAGCTGGACGAAGAGGGGCTTCTTGCCTTTGTTTAAGGCACCGCGCTGGACTTTCTTTTCCTTGATGTTGATGTAGAAGTCTCCCCACAAGGTCTTGCGTAGAACATTGCGGCTAAGCTTGAGCTTGTCACTGTAGATGGCGGCGAAGTGCTCGGTGGTGAAACCCCAACCGTCCACTGCGCTGACGAAGGCCACGTTTCCTAACTCTGGCTGGAAGTACAGGCTGGAGTCGTCGGCTTCCTCTAAACCAGCGTCCCAGTCGAAGGTCTCCTTATCCTCAACTGAAAGAACCACTCTTTATGAGAAGGGCGTACGCGCTGTTTATGAGCTATGTCAAACAAGTATGACACAATATAACGTCATGTCATATAACATTACTTCAAACAAATCTCACGATTACGGCAGAAACGCTTCCTTGGACTCAGCAAAGAATTCCACCAAAATGAAGAAGAGCGTTGGCTTACTGTTGACGCTTTTTTCAGAACGTCTCTGGTCTTGTTCGAGTAGAATCTTGGTGGTGAACAGCGAGCCCATGACGGCATTGACTTGTTCCAAGACCTGAACTAATCGCTGATAGGCTTCCATCGGAGTCATCTTTTTCTCGACGATCAGCCTGTCGATTTTGTTGAGCACTAAGATGGGCTTGATATGCTCCTTCCACGCTTGCCGAAGGACCTGGACAGTCTGCGGGGCGCAGCCTTCGACCACATCGACGACGACGATCGCTCCATCACACAGACGCACTGCCGTCGAAACTTCCCCGGTGAAATCGACATGTCCGGGTGAATCGATGAGGTTAATCAGGAAATTGTCGGTGCGGTTCGACATCTGGTAGTGGAGAGAGATGGCCGAAGACTTCATGGTGATGCCGCGCTCTTGTTCGTCCGGACGATTGTCCATATAGCGGAGCTTGCCAGCCATGCGCTGCGAGATGATGCCGTTGTTGGCCACCAGACTATCAGCCAGAGTGGTCTTTCCTGTAGGCAGAGACGGGTTACACAAGTCACCATACACATCTTCCGGACAAAAAATCTTTTCACTTACCATGATCAACATGCGCCAGGATACAAATGTTGCGGATACGACGAGGCTTCCGACGTAAGAGAAGAAACTCGTCCGATGTTAGATTCCGCATCGTGATGTCGTATCTTGAGTCGTGTCTTCCTTCCAGTACTTGATTCTAGATGCTGCCTCCACAAACAGATGAGACGTACAACACCGGGAACGCAGAAGCCAAAGACGGTAAATGAAAGAACGATTTATAAAAAGATCAAAAACATTTATATAATCACAAAATCACGAATTGTTTTACCATCGTACATCCATGCGATTGCGAAAGACTCTTTCTGTACAATGACATCAAGGACGCTAACAGCGCAACTGAATACGGGTCCGTCGTAATCAAGCTTCGGCTTGTTACACGACTGCGGAACGGACAGACTTGGACGATGACGTAGGCGTTCTCCGGCCGTCGCGACATCGTTGTTTACTTTTGGAAATTTCATTCATTCCATTGATTGGAACTAAGTTCCGGAACTCAGTCGGAAGTCGTCTTAAAGTCCCGTTGAACCGTTCTGTTTTTCATTAGACTGTTTGTCCTCTTCCCGTAACTTCTCGTAGTCCTACCATCTGTTCGACCTCTCGATTCTGCCTCGTAAGATTACTCCGGGAAGCTCTGGCAGTGGACGGAAGTTCAGAGTCTTTTGTGACGAGTGGGTAATCGTGAGTGCCTCATCATGACGACCATGACTCGTCGTCGCCTCCTTCGGGACCTGAAGAAGCTGCAGGAAGATACACCTTCGGGCATATGCGCTGCGCCTTGTGATAACAACATCCTAGTCTGGCACGCCGTCATCTTCGGGTAAGGGATACCTCGTTGTCTCGATATCTCACAGTCTGTGGCTTGTGCGGGTTTCAGGTCCTGATGGTTATGTAAGTGATCATGTGTTTCACTCTCTTCTTTAGGCCTGCGGACACACCGTTCGAAGACGGCACTTTCAAGCTAGTTTTGGAATTTACCGAGGTAAAACAACGTGATACCTTTGGGTCAGTAAACAGCCAGAGCCAGAGAGTTAGTCTCCGCCACAGCTCTTGACCGTCAGAAGTCTGTACATTAATATATTGACCTCTCGTTGCAGGAATATCCTAATCGCCCTCCGGGAGTCCGCTTTGTTTCGAAAATGTAAGTTCGGGGATTAGAGCAAGAAGCGGATCATCCGACAATGCAAATAGAGTTTCGTTGAATGTCATGTACTTTTGATCGTTCATCGTTCTTTTGATAGGTTTCATCCTAATGTCTATGCTGACGGGAACATCTGTCTTGATATTTTGCAAAACCGATGGAGTCCCACGTACGACGTTTCTGCTATCCTTACCTCTATCCAGGTATGGTTCTTGAATATTCCAACGCACAAACTGTACGTTACTGAGTCCGCTAGACCGACACGATTTCGTTTCTCCTGTTTTGTAGTCCTTGCTCGACGAACCCAATCCAAACAGCCCGGCTAATAGTCAAGCATCTGAGCTGTACGTTAAGAACCGCAGAGAATACGAGAAGAAGGTGAAAGCCATCGTAGAACAGTCCTGGGTGGCGTTCGGTGATGACAAGGACGATAAAGACAAGAAGGCGAAATAGTGCGCCAGAGAATGTTCCTCGTCCAGTTGCGAACCATCTTCTCCACAGCATACTCTTCAGCTTTGGAACTTTCCAGCACAAGATGCATCATCTCCCGATTCATTTCACTTGTAATGTACCACGCCACATTGTACCATAGCATTCGCCTACTTTATTCCTGCACTTTTTGCAGTCGATATAATTGTAGTCTTTACTGGCGGAAAGAGCATTCAAAGTTCATGATTCTGTGTTTTGCTGTCGTTCGCTTACTCTTCGTTAACCATTACAAACTTCAAAATTTCACAGTGTTCTCAGAATAGTAATTCGTCTGATATCATAATAATAAAAAGTGAAGTGAACTTAGAGTTGGACCAGAAGTTCTGGGTTGTTGGGGTTATTTCCAGCAAGCGCGTTTGCAGGCTTGGCTCTCCGGTGGACATGCGGTGCTCTCTTTGATACAGTAGCAAATGTTGCCGGTAGTGCCTCCGCAGGATCCGTGGCAGTAGCCCATGTGATGCTGCTTGCACTTGTCGGCGCAGCTCTTGCCGCCTTGTTTGGCGCAGGTATTCTGGTCGATGGCCCACACCTTCCCTCCGCCGATATTCAGGTACGATGGCCAGATGCCATCAGATCCCACATCGCGCTTCTCTCGTGACAGGCTTCGGGAGCGCCCATCAGTGAGACCTGTATTCCGGAAGGACATGTCCCATTGCCGAGCTTGTCGCCATCGGTTCTCCCCAGAACTGCACGTCGCGTCGGAAACTACACTCAGAACCAAGAGCCCAACGAGGATGTATGTGATAGAGCCCATTCTTTGCGCTGGTGCAGATGGACAGAATTGCACTGATTCCAAAAGAACGAGAGCCCTTGTCAGAAAAGTATTCTAGTATGTTCGCGAAACAAATGCGATTTTTCTGACTGCTGCGGACGGAAATCACCCAGCCAATTTTGCATGCACTTGTACTACAGTATCAAGGAGATCTCCAAAGATTTCATCAGGGACAAAGGTGAGTGGGAGTCTTTAAAACCTGCAAATACATGGCTGGAGGATAGTCATTGTTTGCGGAAGTAAAGTAGCAGGCTGTACTGGCGGCCTCTGGCTGTTTGATTCGGACTCTAGATGGCTATTGCTTTTCATAAAAGACATTTCACCAAGGACATATAATATCCATCCCACAAATCCATACGTAACCGGAGTACAGTGCTTCACATCACGAAGCATAGTTAAGCTTTCAGCTTTTGAAATTAGGGCCATATGGGTTTTGTCAAATAAAAAACGGATTTTTCGCGATAATTCCGAATCTTGCTTTTTTAACGTAGCATTGTGAAGAAGAATTCGGGCTTTCCAATGGTACCAACTGTTACGAAATGATATCATTAGATTTGAAGAAAGAAATTTTCGAAGAACTTCCACCTGTGGTATTTTACAATGGTTAGTTCCACCTACCTTATACGGCATCACAAAATTCACACCCGACGTCATTGTAGGCGTCGAGTTCAACTCACTGCAGACAGCCGTTTCTACCCGTCTCTTAAGATATGCTTTACGTAATGATTGATCTCATGCGTGAAGTCCCTGCGTGAATACTGGACCCCAATTTTCTTCCTTCCATAACTTTTTCAATAGTTGTCGGACGGGACTTCTGTCACGTAACTACGATAGGCCGCCAAGTTGCCTACAAACTTCCACAAGTACCTTCAGTTGGACACCTGAACGCAAGATCTAGAAATGCGTCTCCTGAGCATTTTGGAAAAATCTGAAAAATCCGTTTTTCATTTGACAAAACCCATTTGATGAGCAGGTCCGGATCCAGCCTGCGTGCGTTTCACGAGCTTATCCCGGTCTTCCTCAGTAAACATACCGCGGTGTCTCTGGGGTTCTTTTAGGTAGCCGGCACTGCGACTAGTCAGTATAGGAGGCGAAAGTTCTTCAAACATCAGCTGCACGTCTGATAGGAAATATGGACATCGTCCAGCCAACGGAATGGAAGCTTACCCTCTGTCATGTTCCGGCCATCTTCAGCGATCCCGCTGTCACGGACTTCTTCACGCCATTCGCCGTTAAAGAAGTTTCCATAGGATCCTACGGTAGATGGAGCGTCCTCCAAGTCACGTTCAGCCACGCTGCAGGCAATGGAAGAACGCAACTATCAGGTTTGCTGACACTGTCTCTTACCCTAACTTCTTCTGCCCATAAAAACCTTCTCACTGTCTTTGACACAATTTTTTTCGTCTGTTTCGTAGCGCTTCCTGGGACACACTGTGACGCTGAAAGTCCCCAAAGATACCTTGCAGGAACTGGAACGGATGAAGCTGTACTGGTCGATGCTGCCTCGCCTCCTCGTTGACGATATTCTTCGCCCTCTTACTCCGCTTCGAAACGAAAAGATCCGAGCTCGGTAATTCTCTTTTCCGAGACTAGACCAAACCACAATTTTGCAGTAGAAGCGATGATTCACTAGTCTCGAAAAGAAAATTGGAGCTCGGAAAACAAACTGGACAAGGTTTTTTGAAGTAGCGCACCTCTTCAGAAATACTAGCTGGAAGCGTGGGTCACTGGGGAAAAACAATCTTGTTGAGCTTGTTTTCCCCAAGTGGCGCACGTTTACATTGTTATTAGCTGACAACGTGCGTCACTTGGAAATCGATCCTGTCGAGTTTGTCTCCCATAGAGTGTCTTGGAATACTCATCATCGTTTGGTTGATTGACTCAGTTTCCGGGTTCTCGCTATGAGCAATAATAATGTCATATGCCCTAATTAGCTTACTGTACATTGCGCATGCGTTTCCTGAATGACTTTTTTTGGTTGTTGTAGAATCTGCCAGTACTTCAAGAATCGCATCCAACCAGGAAGTATGTTTGGCGACATGTTGCTGGCCAGCTCTCCAGGACTTCTTCCCTCCATCTCCATCGATCCAGTTGGACTTATCAAGACGTTGACGCACCAGGTGCTAATCTCACCGGGACGACTGGACCACGGTCCGCCTCTGGACCGTTGTATCTACAAAGCTCATCTACTGGAAAACCACGGCATTTTCCACCTCAATGGCCAGTTGGAACGGATCACCATCGTCGAATCTGACTGTCTGCAGCCTTAAGCTTACGAGATCGATGGTTGCTGGTCAACAAACCTGAAGATGATCACCTGTATCGACTCGATCGTCCACTTCAACCATGGCGTCAACGGCCACCACTGGACCCTGACCGTCCACCTTCCCTTCGAAAGATGCTGATCTTTCGCATGATAAAGGTCTGTGAATGCCTGGGCAGCAAATGGCCGTACGTTATCCTCACACCTTTCGCGATAGAACGGCACTTTGATGTCATGTACCAAGTCATTGCTGCCGTCAACTGGTGACCATATCCCCAAGAGCAGACCGAATGGCTTCATCGAAGTCTCCGCCTGATAACCCAACAGGCCCGAGAAAGCATCAAGGACTACTTTCTTCACAGAAACCACTTGTGCGCTGGTGAGCAAAAGCCTTCTTCCAGCAAAGCTTTTCTCTTCGATTATCTTCCTAAGCGGCGCACGGTTTCAGCTAATCCTAATCATAACGTGCGCCAGCAAGAGACAACGATCCTGTCGAGTTTGATTGTTTTGGCCAACCGGCGCACACTTTCACTTGATGATAACGAGAATGTGCGCCACTTGAGACGATGATCTGCTTCAAGTCACTTGCCGGACACGTCCCAAGTGTCCAATGTTTCTATCGATGCAGGGATGTGGTGCGTCCCATGTAAATTGAGCCACCCCCTCGGAATCCGAGATGGGTGATGTTAGCTTTAGCGAAGGTGATGTTCGAAGGGGGGTCGCTGGACAAGCGTGACTGCGCCATGATCGGCCAATACACTGCAGCCAGCAAACCTTCCCGGTGTGGCGCCACCGCCCTCTGTAGCTGGCGCGACAGTCACTTCCTCTTGGGAACTCCGCAAGACATGGTCAATTCACAACGACGGGGTTACCTTGAAAGACTTGCGTCGCACCGCTCAAGGTCGTTCCAAGCTCAGTGGATGAACTGGTGTTAACTGTGACCGGAAGTGACCAAAGCCTGTCTCGTACTGTATTACCTCTAAGGTTTCGCGCAGTCACGTGACAGGCCAGTAAATATTGCGTGGCGGGGATAAAAAACTTCACGGCCATCAATCAAAAATTCCTGGCTAATCAAGCGCAGCAATGTGCCACAATTAAACAATCAGTGATATGAGGCCCTGGGTGTAATCCACTGATCTGTCACGTGACTGCGCGAAACCTTAGAGGAAATACAGTACATGCTCTACTTTTCTTTCACGTTCCGGTGCTTCCCTCCGTGCTTGTCATCCTGTGGTTTGACCCCACCTGTTTGCCGGCAGAATTGCCTGGAAGGTTATTTGTCAACTCAGTCTTTTCCTATACGTATACCTATCTGGTAAGACGTCTTCCCGTTTACGGTTGGATGGTGCAAGTCTTTGTAACAGAGTTTTCGAGCCCTGAATGTCGCTGAGAATAAATTGAAAGTTGTTGTCAACTTTACCTCTTCTGTCCTCGAAGGTAGCGAAAGGAGTTTCTGCGTTCCACTGAACCTGCTTCGTGCGCATTGGGTTCGCGGATCCCTGTCTGCCAGAAGGGTCAAAGTGTTTGCCGAGGTAAAGCCACTCTGGCTTTGCTTCCATGCCAAGGCCCATCTTCTCTACGATTGATTTCCTAATGAGTTCCACGCCTTCCGCTATGACGAGATTCCGAGTACTGCCTTGCTTCCCATCGAAAACTACCTCTGGGTTCCAACCGGAAGTATTCTTCGAAGGGTTTTGCAGGTTAAGCTGAGCGATTCCATTGGGTCCTCGGGAGATGTTCGACGACGGGAGAAGGAAGGCTGGCCATCTTTGTCGGACTATGTCCGTGTCTCGTGACGGGTCCCCACGCAGCAGCGCCGAGGTTGGGATGGAATGGCGCTGGTAGGGACTAGCAATTGAATTAGCAGACAAGTAACAATTACCCAATGCTGTCATTTGTCCTTTTCAGCCTCTCAGTATCCTAATGGCTTGGTGCGCCACATGTATAGCCTCCTCGGCCTTTTGTGCCCGCCTTGTTGGCCTCGTTCTTTCCTCCATCCCGTGATTATGACCAGCGATCCGTCATACTCTGTCATCCCACTTGGCGCAGAGTACTGCACCACTCAACTTTGACAAGGCCTTTGCAACACCACCAATGTATTTCATGTTCGCCCCAAGTATGACGAAATTATCGAGTTTGCGGACCAGATATGATGGTCCGCATCCACGCTTCCTCGTTGATAAAACCGCCAAGAAATACAGAAAGAAAATTATTGCCAATGTTTCATAACCAAATTGTTTTTAAATGTATATACTTATGAATGTAGGTTGGACTACTAAAACGGTTTCTAGTTTGATGTGACATGACACTAGGACATGGTCTGGGACTGGTGAATATTCAACTGTTGCTGTGTGTTCCAGGTTTCTGACGTCGAGATGAAAGTAGCTGCAGCCAAGATGCACAGGCAGAGCTGGACCTGCGTATTTGGAGGCCTGGAAAATGAAAGAGTGGATACAGTAGGCAGTGGAGAAGGATAGGATTACATCGGCTAAAAACGTATTTGAGGCGTGAAACACATGACCACCGCATCCTGCCTGGATAGCTCCTTGCCGTGAGGACTTCGCGCCGCCGCCGATGCACTTTAGGGGATAAAGGTATGTCAATAATGAGGCCAAAGACCTTTTTCTTGCGGACACAGCACGTCACCACAAGTAAGACTTCCCTGGGCGGCTCGACAGGTCATGATCAGCCATAGCACCGCTCTAGAGCCAGGTCGAAGGAAGTGTTCGAAGATGCAACGCCGGTAACTGGAGACCGACGGTCTCAGGTTGCCATTCAGTTACCGCTGGTGGCTCATTCCTCTTTTGGCCAAGAGGGCTGACAAGGGAAATGAAAGCACAGGCTTAGCGCCATTAAAGATGGAGGCAAACCTTGAGGTTGTCACTTGCATAGGTTCATTGCCATAAATTACAAGGAAATGACTTTCTTTTTCTGGCTGGTTAATCAAGGAAAGGAAGGCAGCGCTGATTTATCTGACTGGAAGGCAATACGGTTGCGTACGAATGTAGGATGGCGGGCTTGTGAAAGCGGCGGGTTGGCAGCTTTGAGCAAGCTGGAGCAGCGGGTGGTGAGGGCTATAGAAGACGTAATATAGTGAGCTTTGCTGTCTCAATCGACATGCATCTTTCAGCGCGCGACACAGCACCATACAGTATAGGGCGTAAGGACAGAGAAGATCCCGCCCTGCTTCCTCCATCATCAAAGGCACCACAGCTCTTTCCTCCTTTCCTTCTCTGTCGGCCAGCGCCGAGAACCTTAGTCGGCGCAGTACTCTGCCTGTGTGGAGCTCGTTGGCCGTGATGAGCTGGGATTGTTCTCTAGTATGGGCCAGTCAGTACAGTGGATCACATTAAATCGACTATTGCTTGTTATAACGTCACGTCAGAAAAACACCCAAGCGGATTGATACATATCGCGAGTGCTGAGAAGCACACAGCCTAGTATTATACGTTGACAGTGGCTTGCAGCCAGCCTCAGATTTGATCCTTTCTTTTTCCCTCGCTCGTTTGACTTTTTTTTTCTCTCCTTTAGTGTTGTGGCTGGCGGGAATATACATGATGTCGACACGTTTTACCGCCAGAGTGATGTGCTTGTTTAATCAGCACTTTGTGGCCAAGAGTTGTGTCAATTCTGGATGGGAGATCTAGGATATATCCGGGCCGGGCCGGGCTGGTAAAGTGCTGCCTCGCCACCTTGTTCCCACTGGGCGTAATCAGTACTTGTCCATGTTGACTTGTCTCACTGATCGGCTGAGCACATATTTATAATATCAAGCCTCTCTTCATTATTTCATGTCCCCGTCCCACTCGATACATCACACGACCTTTCCTCTTGATACCTCTTCTCATATTTCCACTGCGACCTTCCCACAGATAATATCCTTCCATAATCTATGCTTGAATTTCACTGGCTTGACTTTCAGCATGATCTCGGCGGAAGAATATTTTTCCCCGACTTTTATTCAGGAGTTTCTCATGAAGTGAACAGGTGGATGGGAAGGACCGGAAGTTAGTTGGGTCCTTCATTGTCGCTGACCAATGTTGATGCCACGGTGGAAGGTGGCGGGATGGATGGTGATGGCCAACTTGATGGTGATGATATCCGGCCAAATTCATCACCATTACCACGCCGGCCATCATCACAACAAGAGCAAGCGGAATAATCCGGTCAAGGGGGAAGTGCTAATTGCCGGGCTTTTCCCTCTAGCTCAGCACTCGGAAGCCAGTCGCTTGGGTCGCGGTGTGCTTCCCGCCGCCCTCCTAGCCCGCGACCACATCAACCATCGCCATAATCTGCTGGCCAACTATGAATTACAATTGGATGTCAATAATACCGCGGTAAGTGTCGCCAGCGCGCCCATATTGACCACTTATCGGCTTTCGATGCTGCGCCCAAAAGACTAAAAGGGAAGACAGAACCACACACCTCAACGTGACTTTTCTGTGGAAATTGTGTTTATGGCGGGCATGTTTGTGCATTATAATGCTGCAGGAGATGTCCGGATCGTATGACAGCATTCTTTGCCAAGGAAAAAAATGCGCTGGCGTAGGTGGAAGGGTAAATCGTAGGGAAATGCGATCGCCAGTGCGTAATAGTGTTGTCTATGCTGGATATCGGATCTTCTCACCTGAAAGCTTGCGCTTCATGCAGTGTGCTCTGCCTGCTACCATCCTTCCTCCCTTCCTTCCTTTCTTCCTTCCTTCCATCCGCCAGGTCTCATGACACTCTTTAGTCTTCCCCATGACAAGTCATTTTAGCAAGTATCCAACGTGAAAGGCTTTCCTTGGCTCCCTTCCGGTAATTATGGCCATGCAATGGGTCCTCGAAGAATCCACCACAGTCCCTGGGTTTCCCTAGTTGCTTGTAGCACCACATTAATTTTCCAGAGTACGTCAACATCGCGGTTATTGATTGTCTAATCAAATTACAAGCTTCATGTCGTTGAAATCCAACTTTTAACACTCAAATAATGAGCAATGTCTTCGGGTATATTGCTTCTGAATATAGTATCATCATGTCCGGGACACTTGATGACCTTTTTCTTTGTGGGCGGAAAAATCGGAATACCATCTTTAAATGTATAAGATACTTTTCAGGTTGATAGGATGAGTTTCCGCTTTGCAATTGTGAAATTATGAGACTAATTTATCGGTTAATTGATGCGTGAATATTTGATGATATTTGATTGTGTAAGGAAGGGCAAGTGGAGCGACGCTTGGGTTTGGTTGATACATTGTGTGTGTGTAT
Source organism: Ramazzottius varieornatus (assembly GCA_001949185.1). NCBI lineage: Eukaryota > Metazoa > Tardigrada > Eutardigrada > Parachela > Ramazzottiidae > Ramazzottius > Ramazzottius varieornatus. The sequence goes on along the minus strand of BDGG01000015.1, from coordinate 911,185 downwards.
TGTAGGCATGCACAGCTGGATCACTCGCGATCGTCTGGTCGTAGGCCATCGAGCTGCATGGCTGTCCCTGTGGACACAATCAATAGTATTTCCGATTTACAAGGCTCTTAGCTCCTCGGTAGACACAGCGGTCTCGGCCTCTTTAGTCTTGACACGGGCTGGCCATCGGGGCTTCCGTCAGGAGGGAAGGAAGAAGAGCTGGATGAAGGAAGCTAGCCCACAATGGCATGGCGTAGTCAGGCCTTCTTGAAACGATCAAAATGTCGAGTGGCCAATAATATGGGAGCCATGGAAGCCTCCATTTCTGCATCTGCCTTGGCTGCTGACTTGGCCCTGTATCTTCTTGACGACTTCTTGACGATAGTTTGCTTTGGCGCTTGTTTCACAAGTTTGCTCTTGGCTGTCGGTCTTTGGCTAAGCTCTGTACTTTTAATGACTTGTCCATTTCCGATTTGGCTGCATTCACTGACATTCATACAGCAAAATGTTGCGTGTCGTTGCTGCATGCATGCTGCGCCGGAGAACCCTCCCGTATGATATATTTACTCTCATCAGCACGATCGGACACACGTCACAAAATTTGTCGTTACACGTAAATTAGAGCCATAAGGAGGCAGCGTCTTCAGCTCGACCTGAACAGCCAGCATCGTTAAATCTTAAATTTCCTCAGCAATTCAACACCTCATTATTTTCGCCATTAACCCCGACATTATTTTTCACGCATCATAAGCATGACAAATATAAACCGACCATTCAAGCCATCAAAATGTGTTCCGAACGCGGAAGTTAAATTTAGGATTCTTGTCTGCGTTACACTGAATTCTGTCTGGTGTTAGCTTTCACGAAAATTCATAGACTTCTTGAGAAATTTTCGTTGGCTGAGGTCGATCAGTGTGATCTCCCTTCGGTAAAAGGTGACGCAAACGTGCGCGCGTGGTCCGGGGAACATTAGAGACACATGTCAGCAATTATTTCATCAAGTAGACTTTCTTGGCTTTGGAATATATTGTTAAGTCGGAAATTACAATGGCATGTTGGACGACACATGTCAGTACTTTAGCCGACAAGAGGAGCAAACATGGCATGTATTTTAAGCTGAAACCGTAGGCCGGCAATGTTCGCATGTCGCTTCCCGTCGCTAAGACAAATTCCACAAGATAAATTATAGCCTTCCTTGACGCAGACCATGCCGATGGGGAAAGGAGCGCGGCTTGGAAGGAAATCTATGGTTATGATGATATGCAGCGTCAGATCATAGATCTTGCTGCAAAATGAATCCATAATGGGCACACATCAGCGAACTTTGATGGGCGTTGACTGGATCATCCCGCCGATCGTTGCGCATCGCAAGCCCTCACTGTCGAGCCTAGCTGTAGCGGGACCTTTTGTCCCGTTCGTTGCATTAATATCTCTATTCTCAATCTGGACTGGCTCGCCTCGACGGCATATTTATTGTGCATATCGAAAGAAAATAACCATCAAAAGTCACTGCCGTAACAATCGACTTTCTCCCTCCATCCAGCTAATTCTTCCCAGCTCTCTTTCCCCCTCTTTTCCTTTACTGCTACTGGCTTCTCCAGTTTTATTTTCTTTTTCCCCTAAAGTTTCTTTTGATGCTCTTCCTGGAGGAGCCAGACCCACACTCGAGCCCTCACTATGCATTTCTCAACTTTACCCATTACCCTTCTGGCTGGGCTGTCGATTCACCCCTTGAGAAAATAATCCTAAAATTTTACGCGCACAGTTTACCCCCCTTACAGAAAAACAACTTTGCCGAAACAGAAAATATTTTCACCGACATTATGAATTGCTGTTTTAAATGTCAGTTTTTCAGTTGTTGCAAATTTTTTCAAAAATATTGTAAGAAATGTAAGGTACCTTTTCTTTTTGGGGCAGGAGATGTGCCAGACTTTGAGTGTACAGTTGGGAAACTTGGGGAGTGAGTGGCTGGTAGGAAGTTTGGTTAAACATGGAGGAAAAAACGGGGGGAAAAAGCAAAGCGTTAGGCGGAAACTGGCCTGTTACGCTACATTAAATGGCAGATTGCTCATATCGGCGCACTGCAGGCCTTGAAGGCCGCCCGTCGTTTGATGTGTAATTAACATTGGCTGCCGCTCCTGCGCCTACAGCCCAGCTTCAGGTTGACTTCTTTGGAGGAACGTCAAGCGGCAGCTCGCCATCTCTCCTGGTGAGCCATTTGGCCGGCAAAAAGGGCCGATAACTTCCGGGACTGTCGGTCTAAGCGGCAAATGGTCCTCCACACAGCATGCAAGGCTAGCTTTAAGCGCCCACATCGCCGGCCTAATGAAGGCAACGGAAACAATCTGCAACATGGAGGCTGAAAGCTGGCAATAACCATCCGTCAATCATCCCCATGCGCAACCTATGTTGCGTTTTACTTCCATACTATGTAGATGTGTATCGACTGGCCACTCGTCCTCTTTTTGTTGACGCAAATTGAATTGTTGATGTGACGGAAAGCAAAGCATCACACCAGAAAGACACTGCCAGTAGCAGAGCTCTTCGCATGACCACCTAATTAGCCTTGACATTGTATCTTTTTGCTCCGTTTTGATTACGCATGCCGCCTCGAAAATAAACTCGTCGGACTTACTCCAGTAAAAAGTCAGCTTCTCGATCATCTTCGTGTCGAGGACTTTCTCAAATCGTCAAGTCCACGCTGCGTTCAACTTCCGGTCACTTCACTTCATCATCCATACTTTTGCCTCCATATCTGGCTAAATTATTCATTTTATCGAGGTGTGCTGCAGCACGTGCCGTCGCCGTGTCATCTGCTGCACCTTCGCTCGACATTTTCCCCTTCTGAAATTATTCATTTTTGTCATGTGGTGGCTACAGAATAATTTTCCACTCTTCAATCTTTGAAATGACAGAACGCCGATTCTTCAAAATGGACTAAAGATTTAGGCTAAAACAAGAAATTTTATATATACGGTTTTGATAGTGAAAAACTGACGTCCGTGGGGGAAAGGCTGTCTTTCTGTTCTGGCTGGGTCTTTTGCTACAAAGTTTGGGGAATTACGTTTGGCGATCGAAGGGGGTGTGTGTACATAAGGCCTTGGCGGTATTGATACTGTCGCCCACATAACAGGATTCATCCGCCTTTCCTCCCTGTCCGGACTGGCGGTCCCTGGCCAAAGTTTGCACGACGGATACACCTGAGCCGTTGTGATGACCGAATCGTTTCTCTTTAGGTGCAAGCTATAGCAGGTTTTTCGTCTGCATTGTCCGAAGCATACTTCGGCTTCGATGGTGGCGCAACTTGATCGAGTCAGCGCGGAGAAAAGGGAAACAAATTCAGAGGAAGGCGCCGCGCTACCGCTTTCCTGATGACCAGAAGCCACGTGCTGCCAGTCTGCTCCATATCAGACTTTGACTGACCTTTAAAAGGCTCTTCCACATCATCAAGCAAACTAGCACAGTGTGTGAATGACAAACATTAATGAAGTGACGGAATGAACTGAGAAGGGTGGGGTTATCCCTCAAGGCTTAACAGACTCATTTTCCGCGGGTTTCGTTCTTGAAGTCGTCCGGCAAAAAGATTCGCCCATATAGTAGATATTCCCACGGCCAGGCTGGCAGTCGTAGAAACTCTGTACGGAGAGAAAAGAATCACCATAACCCCCTCTAATCTCCCTTGAACCACTAGCTTTCACCATTTAACTATCCTCATTTGTTTTCTTCGAAGAAAATGGAGACCTTGTCAGCCAAATAAGAGAGGGCAGTTTCATTTTCAGGCCACAATATTTACTAAATTGGGTTAATTTCAAAGCGAACTTGACAGCTATTTGGAATTTGTCATGCTTAGAAGCTTTGAATGTGGAAACAGCTGGAAAATTCAGAGTTTTGCAAGGAACTTTGTCAGCTGACAAAGGAGTGGCTCTTTGAGATACTGCTCTAGTCTGGACTCTGGAGATTTCCATCTCGAGGCAGTTGCGCAGGGTAACGTCTGTCGCCGTCGCGGATTTTGTATGGGACAGAGGGTTGTGGGTTCCCCGCTGGGACGTGGCTGTTGAAGAGAGTCAAGGACGGGGCTGGCTGACAATGACATTATCATGAATTAGGGACGATTCATTAGGACGTCAGTCAGGCCTTGGTACAATGGATCTTAACGTTGGCATTATGTGTCGCTCGTGGACAAAGGCTGGCGGCCTGGCTGGTTGGAGCCTGGATGGTCCAAAGTTCTTATTGTTGGCTACGAGACCGTGTGACTTGATTGCGAAGCGGTAAGCCGGAAGTTGCAACCATGAGCCATGCACCTTCAAGGCCGAAGGAAGTCTGTGCCAGCGAGCAGTTGCTTCGAGGTAGGTTCTTGTAGGCATGCTATTATGTATGTAGGATGTTCGACTAGGTCGGGTTGCTTTCTTGGTCTTAGAAGCCAGCTTGAGATACTTTGGTCGGTACAATATAGAGACTTGGCAGATGGGTTTCTTTTGGAGCGCAAGTTTGGCAAATGCTGCACGCTCCTGCATACCACTACCTTATATTCGGGCTGTGGGTCGCTGTATGCAGTGCTTGAAAAGTGATGAAGGCAATGCCAGCCAAACTTCCGAATCTGTTCGTTGTCGGAGTCGTGCTCACACTCGACATTTTTGTTTCTTGTGGAGGATCATAAGGTAGCTTTTCGAATCTGGCGTCGCTCCTGTAGCTCCCCTTAGTCTAGTGGAGGAATATGTGGGCCGGGGTGTCCAAGAGGGGTATGGCGGGCAGAGTGTACGCCTTGCTTGTTGGAAGCTTTCTGTGGCGCATGGCAGCGAAGGCGAGCTGGCTAAGCAGCTATAATGGCCATGGCATGAAGAAAATTGGGATAAAATGTGGAGGGAAGAATGGCTGAGTACGACTGGGCTGCAAATGACGCAATCCATCTAACTGTCATGATTAAGTAGCGTGTTTATGGCTGACTGTGGCATTTTGACTGCCGCCTTGCTCGTAAAACATCTCTGCTAATTCCTTTGGGTCGCTACAGCTTTTGTCGCCATCGTTTATGCCAGCCACCAATTCATAGCTCTCCATCTCCAATTGCCCGTCAAGAGCTCCCTGTTGCAGCAGGGCAAAGTTTGAAGAAGGCTCTTGACTGGACAAGCCTGTACGGATAATGTTACGGCTTTACGGCACTGCCGGCGCTATCCATTTCGACACTTTACTATTTTTATACCTTTGTTGAACAGATTTCAGTGTAAAAGAGGCCACCCAACAGTGGCCTAAATATTCATCCGACGGGGTATGATATTCTTGACAAAGTCGCAAAAATCAAATACTGTATGTTGGCCGGTCGACACATGATCACATATTGCATGTCAGCCGAGCCCTACCGCTCGCGCCTAGATTATGTCCAACCAGACTGAACCAGCATCGCTTTCTCCCTCCTTTTCCCCCAACGTCTCCCCGACGATAAGGCTTCTGTCGCAAGTTCGGATTTGTTTCTCTAACAAAAACAGACGAAAAGCGGGGCGCCTTCGAATGGGTCCACGTAGGTTATGAGGCAGAAAAGCAGTGAAATTTGCTCGCGGTTAGTTTTCTTCTGGTAATGATGGATCTTGTGCTTGTAATAAAATTTGTGGAAGTGGGAATATCCGTTGAATAATGGATTCATCATTTCTAGATGGTGGGAGCGTTATGGCGATGCTGAAAGTGCATCATCTAGCAGGATGACACGTTGCCGCCTCGTTAGGCTTTGCCTTGAAAGCGCCTCAAGACGGCATCTGCTGACTTGATACACTAGACTGTCCTCCTGCCTCTGTTTTACAGGAAGTTGTCTCTTCCCTGGCCAAAATGGAAATGGCTGGTTGAGGAAGGCGGGCAAGATATGGGCGGCAGTCAGTGGGGACCTTGTCGATGGCTCGTTCTGTCGATGGGCAGACTATTGTTAATTGCCTTCGCTTGTGGCCTAATGATCATCGACTTTTAATGGTTATTGCATGATGCCATGATGCCCACCAGCCAAACTGCAAGAATACACATTCATTCCTTCCCCTTCTGAATCTTCCAGCAACTCCTTGTCCGCAAAGGGTCAAAGGCTTCCTTGGCTGTAGTCTTCCCCTTTTTGTGCAGATCATGCAAAGTTGCATAACCTAGCTTGTGAAACGTGATGATATGTTGTGACAGCACTTCCACTTCATCCAAGCAGCCTTTCCTCCATCATCATCCACAATCTGACCATAGTGTCGGCCACTCGGCGTTCAAGCGCGACAATGATACAAAAAACGATGGCGAAATTGATCCAGACTTGTCGACAACTTAGCTAAATTACAACGACCATAGCCAACCCAACGCTCAAATATTCCAAGATGATCAAGACACATCTTGCCTACTCTTGCGTGAGGGCATCGACAAACACTGATGACACAATCCGAAAGGGCAGAAATTCGTAGGAAAAAGCGGGGGGGGGAGTGAAGGGTACAATCTTCGTGGTTCTTGGAACTGCACGTCGGACAAAGCAGCAGTGTGGTCCGGCGGGAGAAAAACATCTCCTCTGTTCAAGGTGTAATTTCAAACTGAACAGACGTTTTGTTTTGCTATGCATGGTGTCTCAAATGTCCGTGAGTTGATGAAGCGTGGTGTGGGAAAGTCGGCTGGATTTAAGTTACTGTGGGCTAATGATTGATACTTATGATGCTGTCTATGCAAACGATAACTTGCCTACGCCGAGGGCTTTCCCGTTTTTTTCCCCAGCATATCTGATGTCAAGCCATGGATGAAGAGGACTAAGGTTTGTTGGCCGGCAGCTGGGCCTTAGTTGTCATGATAAAAAAAAACAGCCGACATTGACAGAGGCATCAATGAGCATCAAGACTTATTGTGTGATTGCAAGGCTGTAACGATCTCGATCTCGTATCATTAAGCTCACCCCCCTTCCTTTACAGTGTGATGCCGCACTGGGCATCAAAGCCTTCCTGGACATGTTGTACAAGAAGCCGGGTCGGCGCCTAATGGTCTTCGGAAGCGCCTGCACCGAAGTGACAGGACCCATTGCTCAAGCCAGCCAATTTCTTCACCTTGCTCAAGTACGTATTCACTCTTAAATGCCACCACTTCCTCCGCGCCCCATCGCCATCAAACACCACACGTGACAGAAAGAACAACTAACCTTTGTCTTTTCGCAGCTTTCGTACGCAGACACGCACCCCATGTATGACCACATGAAGTTCCCCAACCTGTAAGACCACTTTCTCTCCAAGTGAACATTTGAAGCGCTGCATCTGCCCGGAGGAGGTATATCTTCTCGTGGGTGGCGCAACAGCAGGTATCCTTTTTATAGGTACCGGATAGTTCCTAGCGAGAACCAGTTCAACTACGCCAGGCTGGAACTGCTCAGGTCTTTCAACTGGACCTACGTAGCCACCTTATACCAGAACGAGCCACGATACTCGCTGGTACAGCTCACTGATCTTCTTCCTAGCTTTCAAGCTCAGCTGCTGAGGTCCTTTATTTTCATCGTTTGCCCTTGCAGGCACATAACCATCTGATGGCAACGGGGACCGATCCAAGTGCTCAACGTTACCGGCTGCTGGTTCAGCGATCCTTCACCGACCTCTCCGAGCTGCGTAATGCCTTGCAACAGTTTGTTCAAAAGGGCGCGCGAATCATCTTTGGAAGCTTCAACGAAACGTGGGCACGAGTCGTCTTTTGTGAGGTACCCATATTTACAGGCATTGACAAAGAGACACCTGGCAGTCTTTCTCGCACCTGCATACCCCACCATTGTCAGAGTGTATTGAGGCCATGTATGCAGGTGTATGACAGAGGCCTGCTTGACTTGCGCAGTGACGTCATGGTGTTTGCCGACTTTGTATTGTTTCAATGTCCAGTCTTTGTAGGCTTACAAGCTGAGCATGTACGGACGGAAGTATCAGTGGGTGATATGGGGAGGTTACAGCAAGGACTGGTGGATGGTGGAGGAGGAGGAAGATGGGCAGCAGTGCTCCAGCGAGCAGCTCGTCACCTCCCTCAACGGCTACCTCAGTACCGACATCCTTCCACTGAGCTTGGACAACGAGCCGACCATATCCAAGCTGACTCCATCGCAGTACGAAGCCATGTACGAAGCCAGCAAAGGCTCCGACTACAGCCCCTTCCATGGCTACACCTATGACGGCGTCTGGGCCATGGCCAAAGCTATCGGCATCGTCATCCAGCAGGTCAGTGGTGCGCCACCTGCAATTTTTCCCGGCCTCTCCAAGCTACGGTTCAATCTCTTCTTTGTAGCTGCCAAAGGGAACTACCATCGACATGTTCGACTACAAGATGAAATTCTGGTCGGAGCGTTTCCTGTCGGCCTTAAAGAACACGGAGTTTGTGGGCGTGACCGGTCCCGTCAAGTTCTTCAACAACGAACGCGTCGGCCGAATACTGGTCAAGCAGTTCCAAGTCATCGAGGCATCCTCCAATTGGGCCGAAGAGCGCATCATCGCCTTATACCACAACGATAGCTCTTTCATGGACTTTAGTGTGGGCACCGCCCCCATTTTCTGGCATGGTAAAGATATTTGCCCCAGGTCACTGGAGCATGTTAAATGTTGACAGATGATTGTGGTTGTAGGTGGGAATGCGCCAAGGGATCGAACCATCGAGGTGGTGCGCTTAGAGCACATTCAACTCGTGGTCTTTATCACCATGGCCGCTCTGTCCAGCGCCGGCATCGTCATGGCCGTCACCTTCCTGGTCCACAACACCAAGAACCGCCATCACAAATATATCAAGATGTCCAGTCCCTACCTCAATAATATCATTATTTTCGGATGTATCATGACCTACACTAGCGTCTTTCTGTTGGGCGTCGATACGGGCTTGGTTGGTGAAGAGCAAATCCCCGCCATCTGCACTGCACGACTGTGGGTTCTGACTATCGGCTTCACCCTAGCCTTCGGGGCCATGTTCAGTAAAACATGGCGTGTTCACGCAATCTTCACCAACATCAAGCTGAACAAAAAGGTGGCGGCTATTTGGCCAAAACTCTAGAGGTATTCCAGTGCATCAAGGTCATGCCAATTTCTTGCCTTGTAGGTCATCAAGGATTACCAGCTTTTCCTCATCGTGGGCCTTCTTCTGGTCTTTGACCTTGTCATCCTTATCACATGGCAGCTTCAAGATCCCTTTCAATACACCACCAAATCCCTTCAGGAATTTGTAAGTCTTCGACGCTATCCGTGACACACCAATCTTGGCCATCTATCGATCATCAGCGCCCTGATTCATGCAAACAATGACTTAGTCCTCACCTGATGGACGACCACTGCATAGCCTGTTGTAGAAGAATAATTTCAGTATGATTATCCGTTTTTTCGTAGGAGGATATCAAGAACGATTATCTGATAAAACCGCAGATTGGCTTCTGTGTGTCGGAGCACATGACCATCTACCTGGGAGTAACCTACGCCTTCAAAGGCATCCTGATGGTAGGTGGAAAGGATGTTGGTGTGCCCGCTCGATCGCACCTCATCTTCTTGAGGATTTCTCCTTTGCCTTTGATTTTGATCGATTTATGCTGGACAGGCTTTTGGCTGCTTCCTGGCCTGGGAAACTCGTCACGTGACCATCCCGGCCTTGAATGATTCAAAGTACATTGGGATGAGCGTCTACAATGTCGTCATCATGTGCGTCATCGGCGTGGCCATCTCCATCATCCTGACGGACCAACAGGAGTATGCATTTATCATCATCAGTGTCTTCATCATCTTCTGTACGACCATCACACTGTGCCTTGTTTTCGTGCCTAAGGTACAGTACGCCCCCGTCTTTTTCACACCCATCAATTATTTCTTACATAAATGTATCAAGTGTGTTTGACTGCAGATTCTGGAATTGAGGAGGAACCCCAACCCGGAAGCCAAACGTGTCCGTGCCACCCTGAAAGCTAACAAGAGCAGCAAACGAGAGTCTTTCAGCGCCGATATGCAGCACAGGGTTAAACAGCTGCAGGACCAAAATGTCAAGCTAAAAGAGACTTTCCAAACGGTAAGCTTGCCGGTTCACCGCAATTTGCTGTCCATGACCATTGTCCTCTGCCAGAAATCTACCGAGCTGGAAGAGCTGATCAAAGAGTTAGGAGACGAAGCGCGGGAGTTGCTGCAGAAACAGGGGAACCCTCAGCGCCCTCGGCAAAAGATCAGCTTCAAAGGTTCGTCCTTGCTGGCTTTATCACTTCAGCATAAGTCAGCCTGAAGGACCCAATTGTATCTCAGGTCTAACATCCGACGAGGACGAGGAAGCAGCTTCCATGTCGCAAGACGAGTCGGAGGACCGGTCGGACCGTTGGCCGCTGGTCGAAGTCTCAGCCAGCGCTGCCTCCAAGTGCATGTACGTCCACTACAAACCCCGGAAAAATAGTCTTGATGGCCCCACTTCCCTTACCGTCCTCTCTGAACCATCCTCCAAGTAATCCCTGACACCTACTAACCCCTTTCATCTGTTGTTATACTGGGACGTGGGCAAATCGCTTCAACCAGATCCTTAACCCAAGTGGTGCACACTTCCAGCCAATACCACTGGAGGCGTGCGCCACTTAGCAAAGCCATCAAACACGGCGGCATAGTTTGCCCAAGTGGCGCACATGTTTCGTCAGTTACAAGGAAAACCTGCGTCACTAAAAGTAGCGATTTTTCTGAGTTCATTTGCTCACGTCCCAATTATTAAAGCCTTTCTTAAATTCGTTCGATTTCCGCTCGCAGTCATCGTCCAAGTACCAACATGGGCTTACCGACCATCACTGACGCAGACGAGTCCGGCACGCCCCTGCAGGACACGGCCAAGAGCATAGCTGACATCTTCGGTGGAGTGTACGTTGGAGGTGCCGACCCTGTCTTTCCTTCCAAAAAGTCGCTAAAGCACGAAAAGTTACCTCCGCGGAAGAACTCTGTCAGCCCAACTAGTCCTACTGCCGATAGTGACCAGGTGGTTCCATCAGGGCGCGGCGTCTCCAGCCTCTTCGTCGTCAGCAACTCCAAAGGCACACTCAATGGTAGAAAAGACAGTATTCATCAGATGAGCAATCACCGAGCCACTTCGTCGCCTTCGCTGAGAGACTCTTCCTTTTCTGATGCAATAGGTAAATCGTAGAAAATCAAAACGAATTACGATACGGACATGGACAGAATGATTTCACCCAGATCGTTGTCTCAAGTGGCGCAAATTTTCATTGTTTTCGGCCGGATTTGCGCGCCACTTTGGGGCTACTACGGTTGTCGAGTTCGATTATTCTCTCAAGTGGCGCAAGCTGACTGAGTTACTGCGCTGCGAGCGTCCGCCGATTGGGTGACTTCAGGCGATAGTTTTTTTGTTTTGTACACGTGACAGATGAAAACCCTATTTTGTTTTTGACTGCTGTTGCAGATTTGATAGAAGTGTCGTCTCCGCCCATGGAAGCGAAGGATGCAATGTCGCCGCTGCTCAACAACGCGCCCATTCCCCATTCAAACACCCTTCCATCAGTTGCGGAAAACAAGAAGACGAAAGCTTCTTTGGGCAATAGAGTATCGTCAAGTATTCGCTGTGATGTCATAGCTTCCTTATAAGCCTCTCTCGAGTGTTTGCCGTTTTGTTGACTGGCCAACAATGGTTTGTGCAAAACATTTCTAGTCGGTAGTGGATGATGACACAAACAAAGAAATACAGGGTGATCCCTGTAGGTTGGAACGATTTGAAAATTCGTGGTAAAGTCGCTTCTAGCAATACAATTCCAAATTTCAACTCTTTCGATAGAGCATGTCTTCATCTTGAATTTTTGTGAAGGTCTCCTCAACAAACCATTGATCGTTTGATTGTTGTGAGCCACTGAAAACATGAATTTTACGGGTAAAAAGTGGGAACCTCAGTTAAATTATTTATATCTGACGGGAAAAACGATTACATTTCCTCATGAAATTGTTTCATGAAAGAAGCATGTTTGGACTGACTTTTACAAAACAAACCGACCGCTCGAACACGCTGTGGATGGAGAAACTAGTTCAAAAGATACGCGGAAAACTTTGCTTACCCCCCTCAGTTACAGCAATATTGTCCCTCACAGATCCAACCATGTACACGAACTCGTGAATGATATTTTTCTACTATAACTAGAAGGGTTTTCCAACAGAATAGCATCAGCGAAATTATTCTGAAACGTTTCGCACGCAAGCAAACCAGCCTGAAGTGCAATGCATGTTGGTTTTGCGAAAACTTTTTGATTTCCACCTAGTTCACGTCTTCAGCACTGTGCTCCTTCTGGACCACGACACCCCGACAAAATTTCTACACAATGTTTTTGATAGTTACACGTATCTGGGAACGAATTTTCGAAGAAGTGAAAGCACTGCTCATTTCTCTATTCACGTCAAAAATCGTTCCAACTTATGGGTATCACCTTGTATTCAGAGGAAAATGATGTCCGGGAGAGCTTGTTGACGTTCCACTGTCTTAATTACTCTTCCTATGGTCAGCAAGTTTTAGTCGGGGTATCGTCAACAAAACAGCCTCCTCAAGTGCAGGAGAAGCGCATGAGTTAGCTTTTGAGTAGAGCCAAACTTCAGACTAGGTTGTGACTAAGTCTCAACGCTAGCTCTCGGCCTGATACCATGCAAGTATACAGTCCAGCGCTTTAGACAATAACCGTAGAAAGATGGTTCATTCTGTTCCAGGCAGCTAAACTGTGCAAAGTGAAATGGCTGCAGGAAAGATTGTTTTCTACTGAGCAGGAGTAAAGAGCGTCGAGTCTAGAAATCCATTTGTTCATGATGGGCGATCAGAGACTGTACATGAACGGAAGCTGGCATCCCCATCTGCGGATACCGACGAAGGCTCCTTCTAGGACCAACTGGTTGCTGTTGGCTGGCTCCTTGGTGGCGACAGTAGCACTGGTCACATCCGTCATTGCCTTCGCCACAGCCTCTTGGTTGGTCAACGATCCCTTCTCCATTCAACCCGTCTTTGGATTGCCCTTTGACAGATTGGTAAGCCTTTTTCCTTTGCTCGGCTTTCCCGCTGCGCTGTTTTTTTGGCCTATGGCACTTTCCCTTCGTATTGGTGAACGCGGGTGGAACATCGGGCTTCTTCGTGCTGGCGGCCGTCTGACAAATTCCGTTTCAGGGTCTATGGCAGATCTGCTTCCGGATTTACAGTGGACGTGGCGGCATGGCTGGCTATGGACTGAGTGGTCTTGGGGGACTTGGAGGTCTTGGAGGGCTGGCCACCTACAGCTCCATCTGCCATTGGTTCTTGAACTCGGCTTGGGAACCCATGCATGACTTTGCCAGTCCCGGTCAGCTCTTCCTCTATACCCAGTTCTTACACGTCATACAGAGCTCAGTGAACATGTCCTTCTCTTTGTCTTCGCAGTCTTCTTCACCGTTACCCAAGGACTGTACGCCTTGGGTCTTTTGGCCAGCCTCATTGCCATTATCCTCCTACTTGTCGCCTTGTTTCGCCCCAAGACATTCCGAATGCTGTACTTTATCGGAGCCACCTTTCTGCTGTCCTGTAAGTGCTATACTAGTCTGTCATCAACGTGTCGAGCCAACAAAACGAGACATGACAGAGAATAATACGCCCTTTGCAGGTACTTTCATCTCTGGGGCCATCGTGGTCTTCGGTTCCTTCGTCTACAATGACGCTCAGTGGGGCAACATGTTCCAAGGCGCTGTGGCAGGAGTCACCAGCTATCAACTCTCCTGGTCCTTTGCCGCTGCAGTCGCTGGTGCTCTGCTTCTCTTCATCACCGCCATTCTCTTCCTGGTGGCCGGTAAACGAAAGCACAGGGAGCTCTTGCCCCACATACCAGTTCTTCCTCCGCACATGCTGGTACCACGCCACTCCATCGGAACCGTCGTCGCCTCCGAACATCCACACCAATGCGACAGACTGTACAGCATGAATACGACCCACGAACCGACACACCTCACTTCCAAGCACGAGGAAATGCTGGTACAGTATGAAAGCTCCAAATGGGAGGCGGCCAATGACCTCCCCCGAGCCACATCGTTTCTCAAGTGGCGCACGCTCTCGGCCAATAGCTACGATAACGTGCGCCACTTGGTATGGCAACCAAACTCGACAAGACTGCTTTTTCAAGTGGTGCCCCCCCCCCCCCCCCAGTAACCCTAAAAACATGTGCCGCCTGCAACAACAATCTAAGTGCATTCATTTGCCGACGTCCCGCATTTGTCTTCCATTTTCTCTGTCAGCTCGTTTATTTTGCAGCACGCGTACTCGCCTGCGCCGGCCTACGTGAACCAAGCTTTCGAAAGTACGCCCAAACCGCGAGAACGCATTTACAGTTTTGCCAGTGACCGAATGGGCCCTGTTCAGTTTCCGGCTGGATCAACGCACTACGGACAAAGTACCCCAAGCCACGACAGTCAAGTGGAATCGCATGGGATGGCTCATGTGACGTCGGTCAACCGTCAAAGCGAGGATAATCACACCCATCTTTCTCCAAAAGATGTAGCAGCCAGTCGAAGAGCCAGTATTGCCATGACAAACGTATAAATTCCAACTTTCACCAACCGGCAAACCCTGCTTTATCTTAAGCTTCTGAAAACTAATGTCGTTACATCTCTTCCTCAGACAAAATCATATCAAGTATCTCTATGGAATATGTTTTACTGGCACAAGTACAGTATAAACAAGGCAGAAGTGGACACGATGGAGTTAACGGACACTGTCGTCATGTGTAATTTCGCACACCATATCCGCCCAGGTGACATGTCGATGTATTACAGAGTTCAAGGCAGATTGACAGGAGTAACTAGGCCCGGCAATCTGGGTCTCCAGTTGTTGCGCAGTATTCGAGTTTCTTTCTTGAGCAGTAAAATGCCAAAGGTGATTTGGACAACACCGACGGCAGTGATGACGATCCAAGCGACGAGACTCCACACCGGGTATTTGACGAACGTCCGGAAACCCAGGCTCGTCAGCAGCGTCAAAAGCATTCCCGCCAAGGTCAGGATCACACCGCAAAAAATGATGACACATGCCCGATTCGTCAGCTCCTTCTGTTGACCACCAAAACTAATCACAGAAGACGCGGAAACATTTGACCCACGTTTCCCCTCCATCCTTCCCCCAAAGGGCCAAACTCGTACAGTTCAAAAAAGATTTCACGTTCATCAATCGGTCTTGAACGGTGGAGTGAAACCATTCGCTTTTTACAGCATCTCGGAATTGAGCAAAGTTCCTCCAAGACTGTTCAGTCAAGCTTGAAATAACAAACACAAGTGACTTGGCGCTGGAATGGAAGGCCTTGAAGCGGGAACAAATCTTGCATCCCATGAACAGTATCAACAGAAATCAAAAATATCACTCGCAGATCGCTCCCAGACATTCTTGTGATATCATTCGTGGCAAACTTGTACAGAGGAAACGAAGCGACCTTGGGCGTGCTTTATATACACCGTCTTGCGAAATATTAAACAGTCAACACCGTAAGACGACACAGCACAGAAAAGGTCTCTCTGTCCGCCGTCAACTTGACGCCCACGGAAAACTATAACAAAATCCTCAAAGATACAGTAATTCAACAAAGCCAACCTTTCTCTTGTGAAAATGTCAGAAGGACATCTGGAAAAGAAAAATACAATCTGAAGAAGTTAAAGAGGTGGGGAAAGTATACTGTCATGCCTTAGCCATTAGCGCCTCTCGTGCCGATCTCGCGCAGATGACGACGTCAACGTGACAATGTTTTTGTTGGCTGCGTTGCCTTCCGCCAAGCGTCGTAGCCTTTCGTGCAGAGGAATGTCTTCGGTGGCAGGAGTGGTATGGTTCTGAAAGTTCACCCGAGCAACGGGTACCGTGTTGGCACCCGTGGCGTCACCTGGTTGCTCCTCAAACCGACGCTTGTTTCCCGCTATCTCACTGTCGCGATAGGGAGTGATGAAAGACTGCTGTGGCAAGGGTTTTCGTGGCGGTGAATTCTGCAAATCAGGCCGCCAAGTAAAACCTGAAGAAGACAAGCAATGAACAACAAAAGTCCACCACACAAGGCAGCTGTACGTACCTACACACAAACAGTAAGGCATTTACCAGCATGTTCCAGTATGCAGGTACATGATCATGTAATCCGTCAAGCACCTGCGTACTCAACTATCACACTAAATGCCCGACTACACGTATGCATGTACTCAATTATTTGCTCCCTTCACTTCAAAATTGAATCCTAACCATGAAGAAAATGTGACGCACCTGGGGTATGGTTCGTTGGAAGGAAGGCAGCGTGGGTATCGACCGTATCCCTTCCGACGTGCGGCCTGATGGGTTGCTCTGTCTCGCTTTCATTCTCAAAGTTGTCTTCGTCGAAGCTGACCGGTATTTTCGAAGCCGCTTTCTGCAGCGGCGAGGACTCTTTAGACACCGGCCGTACAAGACTAGTATCCTGTTCCATTTTCACCGATGGGCCATTCGGTTCGCTCTGCGAGTAGTCGGGATACTCTTCATGGCCATTCATTTCATGGACAGGCGCTGGGCCTGGGTTCGGTAGAAGAGTAGTATGTCTTGTTCCTTCAGGCTGGAAAGACGCTTGAGCGTAGGGAACTTCGGCCAGGTGGGATCGTGGCTTGTGTTGGAAGGGCGGTCTTTGTGGTGGACGGTAGAAGCGCACATCTTGCATCATGTAGGGTGCTTGTTGGTGACCGGGATGCATGGGAGGAAACTGCTGGTGAGGCGGCGGTTGTCGGTAAAAAGGACCGGGCGCACCTTGTACTGGACCAAACGGATCTGAAATTGGTAAACTGAATGTGCGGCTTCAGTTTGGACTAGAGTTCAGACAGCATGAGCCAACTCGGCCAAAACAAATGAGTCAGCCACCCCTGAAATTCCGCATATGACAATGTTCCAGTACGGGCGGTGACCGACTTACCGACGACATATCATCGTTGGGCAGGTTGGGAAAAAAAGCTACCATAATTATTTCCAATTGAATTTGTCACACTGTCCTACCGTATTTTGGAGGGAAATTTTGGTACATCTGTGGCTGCCGAAGCAGCGAAGGTTGAGGAAGGAGAGGTGGTTGGGGCAGGAGACCTCGCAGTAGCGGTGGCTGCTGGTGCGGTAGCATGCCACCCGGAGGAGGACCAAATCGGGTTTGTGGTGCTTGAAGAACCGGTGGGGAAAGTATTTGACTTTGGACAGGTTGCTCTTGGTAGTTTACAGGAGCCAATTTGGAGATCGGCGATTGTGCGATGTCAGTAGTGGGAAGTGAAGACAGCATGGCGCTGAACTTGGACGGCGATGGACTTTTCCTCGGAGGCGGAAAACTTTCTTCCATCTAAAAACGATACCCAATAATGAAACAGAGGAAACGTTGAACAACAATATAAGTTTACCATTCTTGGAAGTTCCAGCTCTTTCTCGTCATCGGAGCCCATATCCATATCGATAGTGTCGATGCTGGTGTTGGCTTGGTCTGTTCCATTCCAGGATTTCGCCGGTTGACGAGGAGCGGTCGGAAGTGCGGGCATTGGAATGCTGAGAAGACTTTGAGACTTTTCTAGCAGATGCACTCCATTCTTAAGGACCGTTTCGTAGTTGCCGTAGGCCAGGATGACTTTGCCGGCTTCCTTGGCGGTGGTGCTGTAGTGAATACGCAGGAGCTCCAGTTGGTTCAGCAGGTCGTAGTCGTACTTCAAATCCTGTTCCCGAGCTTCCTCGAGCTCTTCCATGGTCCCAAAAGCTTTGTCGAAGGTGTCAAGAATGTCTTTTCCTTTTGCGTGCTCTGAAAAAAACATGCCCGAATAGTGTTAATAAGAAAAAAACATACACAAGGAAGGCCGAGAAAAGAAACGGGCGCTGATTTCAACGACCTGGATACTCGACCCCGTGAATTCCTTACGGACCGGAAAAATGCAGGTACTTGAAAGACGGGCACAAACGCCATCAGTCAATCAGGTCCATCAATCAACTTGGCTAGTGTCAAATTTTCCAACATAGTACCTTTTACTTTGGCGATTATTTGATCGCCATACTCCAGTTCTTCATTCTTCCCCTCCATCTGTGTCTCGAGCTTTTCCAGGGTCTTCGTGCGAAATTCGCCGACTTGCTCATGGATGTTCTTGAGGACTTCGAGGTCGAAATCGTTCAAAACTACCTTGTTATAGTTCGACATGGATTTGCCCTTCTCCAGATCGTCCCGTAAATTCTTGATGAACTCTTCGGGAAAGAACGAGGCGTCGGCAAAAATGTTGAGTACTTTCCGTACTCCGTTCTTACATTCTTTATCCCTGAAAGGAGAAAGAACCATACGTAATAAAGCGAAATTCGAATATCCGATTATAACAGTTCATCGTTGATAAAAACATTCGAGGCTCACCTCGAATACACCGTCGCTTCCCGCAGAACCGACTGGAAAGTGGTAAAGCCCTTCTCGTATCTCTTTCTCTTGCAGAGAGCCAGTGTTTCATGGGCGACATAGTACATGCTCAATCTGTGCTTCGGGGATGCTGCAAATGAGATAAAAACAAAAACGCAAGATAAATATGGTTAGAAATCAATCAGTCAAATCAAGCAGTGTTCCTCTTTCAACCATTACAAATCGACGAAGATGTTTCCCACCTTTACGAAATTCGGAGATCCATATCTTCACAAAACGCTGGAGGTGATGACGATGGTGAAAGACCCAGACCGATGTGGATTTGATGGATTCTGCGCTCCGGCCGACTTTGCGCAGTTTATCCCTGCAAACATCGTCGTCGAAGGGCAGATGCTCTGGATCCGGCTCCGGAAGAAGGGCTGATGTTTCCGTCGCCATTCTGCTGTATCCGGGTTAGGTTTCAGGGTAGAGGTAAGCCTGAACGTTACAACATGGGAAGCGGATTAGTGGGAAGATGTTACACTTTTGGAGGCATTCTCTTCATCCAGCAAGTTGAAAATTTGGAATTCTGGATTTTTGAGCTGCGCGTGCGTACTGCATGTATTCAAGTGACGTAATGCGGAGGCTTCATACGGTCCTTCGCGTTGAGATGCCCACATTGTGCGCGCACCATCGTTCCACTCAGTGTGCCAGTGTTCCACACAGTGCGCACTGGCGCACTGTTGTTATATTGTTTTACTTGTTCGACATAACATGACATTACGTTAACATGGAACGAACTACATGAGCACTGGGCTCATTCACAGCACTGTACGATTCACAGCTACACGCCCCCTGGTTTTTAACTGGTGGCTGCGAATCCTGATGCAACGCCTATTTCCAAGATGGTTCCTGCCCGGATCACAGCGATAAGTTTATTGTCTTGATTGGCCAAAATGTCGTCAAAACCGGCAAAACGACTAGTTCCTAGGACCTACTCCGCTTTTTAAAAATGACAACCTAGGTCCAAGTAAACACTTTCAAAAGTTCAGGTTCTTCACAAAACCTAGATTTACTTAAGAAATGCACTGTAAGATTCCTTGCAAACCCGCACAACACTGGCACAAAGGCAAGCCGACTCAGAAGCTGAAGTTTCCCCGTGCATGCTTCCCGTTACCCTGTGAAATCCTCATGACGATCATTTGTTCAGTTTGTAGCGAGGTTCAGGGTTCGCATGAACAAGCATGCTGGACCACGACCGGTACATTTGAAAAATTGTGTGCATGTGTGAACTGTTGCTTGACGGATTTCTGGCAAGGTTGCGACTACCTGGGCGAACCTCATGTTTAGATGCAACCAGCTCATTTACATATGGCCTCTTGGCTGCTGAACTTGGTTCCTGAGACCCATTTATTAGGCAGATTTCATCTTTATTCGTACATGACTTTAACCTTAGAGTAATTTTACCTTGGAATGCCTTTGTGCCAGTGTTGTCCGGGTTTGCAAGGAACCTTGCAGTGCATTTTTCAAGTAACTCTAGGTTTTGTGAAGAACCTGAACTTCTGAAAGTGGTTTCTGGGACCTAGGTTGTCATTTTTAAAAAGCGGAGTAGGTCTTAGGAATTAGTCGTTTTGCCGGTTTTGACGACATTTTGGCCAATCAAGACAATCAACTCATTGCTGTGATCCGAATAGGAGCCATCTTGGAAATAGGCGTCGCATCAGGATACGCAGCCACCAGTTAAAAACCGGGGACGTGTAGCTGTGAATCGCAAGTTCGCAACAGTGCTGTTAATGAGACCACTACCGGCGTGTCCAAATGACGAAATGTGGAGCGCGCATTCAGAAGAAAAACTAGCCACACTTCAACTGATCAGCACGCTCTTTCACAGTCAAAAGAACTACTTTGGTTGGTCGAAGCAGACTGTTTTCTCTCGATGCCAGCTCCATGCTTTGCAAATTGGCCACGCCCTTCTGAGAAGCTTTGCACGGTGCAGCAGTGCTTGATACTTATCGACTTCGTCAGTTTTCCTGAATTCTTGATCGACGGACAGTGGCTATTCCTCCTTCATTCTTTGGCCTTCTCAAAGTTGATATCACGGTAACGAAGTCTTTTCCCTTCAGGTGCACGACCGAGGGATGGAGATCAGCGTGACGACGGACACGAGACCGGCCGAGGCTGGACAAGAGCGTCCTCCTGGAGGATACAGCTTGCTTCTTTGTGGACTGACCGACGTGGACCGACTTCCAATCGGCTGTACGCCCGCCAAGATCCGGGAGTTCCTCTTGCCGATTATCCTGCAGCACCGTGCGGTCATTTACCTGAGGCAAGATGCATATTGCTATATTGGGACTGTCATCCAGAGTAGAGTTGCTGGAAATTTTCAATTGACTAGGGTGGGCGGAGCATAACGGAGCGATTGGCCGCAGCTACGACATAGCCTGCACTCGTAGCCAGCTGGCTGTACGTACGTGCCAGATGGCTGCCATGGCGTAAGTGGGAAAATACCCCTTATGCCCCTTATGTGCTGGAAGCGACGGCAAGAATCTCCAGTACTTTCGAGGGTCTTCTGTTGGACAACGAACTGGATCCTCACGCACCAGCAGAAGGAAGAACGAACGGATGGACAAGGAAACTTTGGTACACCGAAAGCAAGACCCAGCTTGTTGCTGCGCTCACTGCAGCGAAAGCCAAAGTGGATCAAGTCTCCAAGGAACATCCCGAGTCTAAGTTCCTGATGGGGGTAAGAATTTTTGAGCCCAGCCAGGCTGTGAGAATGATGGAAGACCGAGAATGGACCAACATGCGAGATACCATCCTTCCAAAGCAGGGCGTTACAGGGATAAGTCAATCCCGATGGATGAGTGGAGGGTCTACCAGAAGATTGCTGAAGAAGTCATGTTCATCAACGCGGAGAACCTGGATTCGTCCTGGAGAAGCCACTCGAAGGAACTACCAGTCTTGCATGCTATTGCTCTCCAGAATATATGGACACCAGTTAACTCGGTGGAGGTTGAGAGATGTTTTAGTGTTATCAACTCGTTCTTTGGAAAAAAGCGATATCAGATGAAGAAAAATAATATAGCAGTTCTGATGAGTTTTGCTTTCAATATGAGACGCTTGAAAGACTTTGACACGTTTGGTAATAGTCTTCAACATATGGAATTGTACAATGCTGCCTAGTTATACAAAAAATTTGATCATGCTCAGTAAATAAGAAATCGCCATCAAGTTGTCTTTCGATTATCAGACTTCAGTTCCACGATTATCAGACTTTCGATTATCAGACTTCAGTTTCTTCCTCCGCATAACGTAATTTATGTGTGCTGGTGCGCGTCGGGCTGCAGTAGGTAGGTGCATGTCGTAGTGTAGTACCGCGCTCGGCATGCGCTCCTTCATTCGCTAAATTCGCCAAAATCTGACAATTTCCAGCAACTATAAGCCAAAGAAGAGGTGGACGTAGCAATGCACGAAAAGGAGTGACAGGTAAGAATTGAACCAAATCGTTTTTCACGTGGCGCACATTTTCAGTCAGTACCTACGATAATGTGCGCCACTTGGTGAAACGACCATGCCGAGTTTGATATCTTCTTAACTGGAGCATACCGGTACCTTCAGTTGAAAACGATGATAATGTGCGCCACTCCAGATAACCATCTGGTCTAACTCATTTTCTACATGCTTGCCCCGTCTATGTTTTCTACCATTCCTGATGATGGACGAAACTCACTGGTTACCTCGAGCTTTGTTTGCAGTACATCGATGGCTGCTCTGTTCGCCTGCGAGATGTGGATGAGTTTGAACTGGCCCGCCATCAATCAAAGTGGGATTCCATCCATTGAGACCTTCAGACAGTTTTTTTTGTCCTACTTCGACATTCTCTTCCGCTGTCGCTTCCGCAGGTGATACTCATTAGTCCGTTACCCCAGTTTAACTTAACCATAACCAGCGCCAGTTTTCTGACGCATGATGTTTACAGAGTATGCCAACAATGGAACGACTTTTTAACACCACTGTGGGATCAAGTCAACAACTGTGTCCATATCTACCTCGATGAGACCATTCATGGCACTAAATCAGTCTTGAGCAAAGTCTTCCGTGGTCTTAGCCGGCACGTGGGGGACTGCGGGCGGGTGACATGTCTGGTCGTCCAGTACGCGCCTTATGCGTGGCTCGAGACCAGCGGACTTGGGTCGACTTGCTATCGCGCCGATCAGCTCTTCCCACCGTCGCCCATCAACTGCTACCTCTTCAAGCACGACCACATCCACACGTTCATCCTCATCGGTACGTTGATGCACGATAGCGAGTGGGCAGAGAACATCGTGCTGTGCAACGACAGGCCGTTGTGGCCACGAGCAATGCGAGTCGTCTTCCACGACTGCCAATTTGACATACAGGTCTTTTTCCCATGAAGACGGTCCAGCAGGATGCCAATAAGCACTTTTCAGCTATGACAGATATGGGAGGTGGGCAAATGCTTTGAACCAGATCCTCATCTTGAGTGGCGCACCTTCCCATTGCTGCGGGCCGAGAGGGTGCGCCACTTGAGGAAACCATCTGCTTCAAATCATTTGCCCACGTTCCAAATCTTCTGCATTTTGCATATTTGGAAGCAGGAAGTCTAGCTTTTGAAATCTAGCTTGTCTAAATTTTTCGAAATTTGACAGAAGAATGTTTTGCAGCGGATGGTTCCCTCGACAACTATGTCACAGCGGTTCGTTTGCCCAACTTGGTCACGGAAGTCGGAGCGGAAGTGGACGCTTTGGCCCGTCTCCGTCAGCTGCACGCACAAGTGGACCAGCAGCGGCTTCTGTGGCCGGCAAGCCTTCCTTCGGAGCAGCTGGAGGAGCTGAAGGTACAGCTGCCTCAGTGCGTTTTGGAGAAAGATGTGAGGGACAACGAGGAAGCTGTGTCCGAAGAAGAAGCCCTCTCAGAAGAACCCTTTTCCATCCCCTGCCTGATGCTGCTGCTGTCGGTTTGTCGTACCGTCAAGCCATTAGTCGCTACCTGGACATGTACGACAGCCTCCCCCGTCTCGTTCAGAAGCGGCAGTCGACCGGTATCTTCTTCAAGGAGACACAGAATCGAGCTGGCGGCATGTCCATTTCTTGGCTCGTGTCTTCTCCCAAACGCCAGGAGGACAGCGCCACCTTACAAGATGGCCGACCACTGCCTCAACCTTGACTTCTATGGCATCTCAGCCATCCCCCTACCGAAAGAAACTGCCCCGCAAGAGCGAGCTGCGTTCCAGCGACAGTTAAAGGGTCTGCTGAAGGATGGACCGAAGCACCACAAATTCTGGCCCATGGTTCCCTCGGACCAGCAAGTCTCCATCCCCGACTGGCCCTTCCAGCTTCCGGGGTTTTGATTTCATAGGATATTTTGTGCATTGTGTAAGCTTATTTTCTCTATCGGTCGGTTTGATATCTCGTGGTCAGAATTTAGTTGTGGGTGAGTTTTGATCTCTAAAGAGTTTTTCAAGTTTTACTTCCGCCCGAGTTTTTTTCCCCGGCTCTTGTCGAATGGCTTTGTCCACTTTTGAACTGTATGCACTCGCCATAGTTTCTGCGCTTTGCGATGGTATTGAGAGATAGATGTTTGATTCTTCGCAGAGCCATATTGTGATTGCCTTTCACTGTGACAGTTTCCTTACCGTAAAATGCATGGTAAGCACAAAACTGAAGCAGGGTGCCACATGTGTATTTTCACCTTCTGGTCAGTTTCTATATCTCGAAGGCGGTTTTTCTTGTGACCGTTCGTTACAACTTCCGCCTTGACATGAGCCTTCCCATTCTACAACGCGTTTCTTTTGACAAAATTGGACGAAAAAGCAGGGAGGAGAACCAGACAGCCTTATCGTCAGCGGAGCAGAAGGTATCACGAAACTCGAACGTCGGTGTCCTTTTACGTCTGGCAACCTTCATCCGTTGCATCACGTTTTCAAGCAGCTCTCACCGTAAGTACGTTTTCTTCGTTCAACGCCGCGGTATAGTTTCCTTTTCTCAATCCCGCTTTCTGCAATTGCCATTCCGCCTGACCGCTATTGTCTAACTTCACATTCGCTCTCACTTCCGGTCGCAGTCGCGGAAGCAAATTCAGCGGTCTCGGATCTACTTGTGCTTCCCTCTATCATGCCGGCGGGTTCCACCTCCGTAATGGACACTGGCCAGCTCCCCCCCTTCCCCCCCCTCGGCTC
Source organism: Ramazzottius varieornatus (assembly GCA_001949185.1). Taxonomy (NCBI): domain Eukaryota; kingdom Metazoa; phylum Tardigrada; class Eutardigrada; order Parachela; family Ramazzottiidae; genus Ramazzottius; species Ramazzottius varieornatus. Next base: position 886,715 of record BDGG01000015.1, on the reverse strand, counting down.
ACACATTGAAGTTTAAAGACTGAGGTATCTGCGTCACATCACAGTCTTTCGTCTTCACGATTTTGAACCACGTTTGGGACGTTGGCAAATAATTTCAGCCAGACGACTGTCTAAGTGGTGCACGTTTTCATCGTTGTTGGCTGAGAGCGTGCGCCACTAGCAAAACGATCTGGATGTATTCTTCTTTTCGTCTACCATATATCGCATCTTCTATCTATGTGCCCGCAGGCTTTCGAGTTGGGATCCGCATCGTGGTTTGAGAAGCCCTTGAGGACGTGCTCTCTGCCGGCCCACGGCAACTGGTCCATATGGTAGGGGTCAGCGGGACTACACTTGCGCGAGCGATAATTATCGTAGGGTTTTACTGTGAGGCTGTATACTTGCTTACTCCGACAGACCAGTTAGAAAAGTTGTGTATACTACTGAAACTTTCTTTTTATTCATTTTCATTATATCAACAACATTGCAGGCATGGATGAGAGTAGCGATTCCTCCAACCATGATGACATTCCCACGAATCCGCCTCACCCGACGTTCGCCGACATCGTCGACGCCGTGCATTTACAGCTGAACGAGAGCGACCTCGACGAGATGGACATGGGCTTATTCCAGCTCATCAATCCCTTCAACCCCTCGCAGTCGCAGTCCGAGGTATACAACACAGACGAGTCGGATCCCGACTACAACCCCGACCCACTGGACAGTCAGCCTGACCTTACCAGTTTCGCCAAACGAAGAAGGGCGGAATTTCCCTATGAACAGTATACTTCCGCACGGACGGATATCGAGAGGGACTTCATGCATATCGTCATCAAGTCCAACCCAGAAATCTACGAGATGAACAAGCAGAACACCAACAGGGAAGCACCGGTCTTTTGTAGTACACACCAAGGTCCCTATGGTACCAAGTGGGCAGTCCATTTCTACCCGCTCGGACATCCTTCCGGTTACAACGGTCTGGGACTCTTCCATCCCATACAGGGAGATGATGAAACCAAATCAGCTTCGCTGTACGTCCGCTTGCAGGTGCCTTGAATTTAGGTGGTAACCGTAACGTAAAAGGATAAGCTGCTACTTCCCACCTCGATCAACTCGCGCATCATCAAACTGATGTGAAAACTGCTAGAAAAAAAGCAGATGATATTATCCATTAATCTTCTTTCGGTCTGGAAAAAACCTAGCGGCTTGATTTCCTTCATTTCCGCTTACAAAAAGAAAAAGTTTGAAGTTAAATTTTGTTTCAAAAAATCTCAATATTTATCATTGGAGCAGTCAACTTGACCTCGTTGATCTTTGACAGGAGTCGCCGACGGATATGGTGGAGGCTCGAATAACAGCTACAGTGGTCAACGGTCCAGAGAAGACAGAGTCCATCATCGCGACCAGCATTGAGAACCTGATGCTGTGCCCCCGCAACAAAATCGACGAGTTCCAACGCGGCACTTCCGGTCACGGCTGGCCCAAGATCTCCTCGGTCCGCGATCTAAAGACCTACAAGTCCGGATTCTGCCTGGTAGTGACACTGCAGATCGTCAAGCCGGACGTGACATTCAACGCGGCTCGCCAGTGCCGGGTCTTTCGATCGCAGCACCACATCGGAGCATACCACAGTCCACGACCCCATCTGCGGGAAGACGAGAAGTACCACGACGCGGTCTTACAGGCCAGCGACTACCAATGGGTTCGCTGTCACCGTTTTGTCCTAGCGGCTAGTAGTGACTTCTTTCGGGACTTACTCAAAGAAGACCAAGGCATTCCTTTTGTGTATAAGACCGACAGCACCATTGAAGAGCTGGTCTTCCTGCTGGATGCCATGTACCTGGGGAAGATACCGGAGAGGAACTCGGAGCACTCGCGCAGGCTGTGGAGTCTGGCGGCCAAATACAAGCTCAACCTTGTCACCCACACTCTTTTTAGCGATGTCTTCCGCTTTGCTCATGTTCAAGTCGAGAACATTGATCCTACCCAGAGTATCTATATGACCAGCAGCGATGAATCGTTTTCCGCCGATCAGAATGTGAGAAATTTCGAGGTTCCTGTCCTATAAACATCAAAACGACAATTGTCGATCTTTATACCTTCCCATTCGGTCCGAACGAAAACGATCGGCGCGCACGTATATAAAGGGTGCTGCAACTTGATACTAGTCCATACTCTTCTTTAAAGATTCAAAACAGCAAATAATGAGTCCGTAAGCACCGAGATAAGGTCTGAATCCAGCTTCGCTGCTTCGGTGGTCAAGCCGGAAGTACGTCACAGGGATTGATTGTTGGGCATTGTTATGCTGGCGAGCCGTGCGGTAACTGCTCTCTGTGTACGTGTCGATTGATTTGACACCCTGATGATTGGGCCAACACAAGTTTGCCTGCTGCCCTGCCCTAGACGTCCTAATTCCTGAATCCAACAGAACCTTCTGCGCCCTATTACAGCGGGAGTTCCTGCATAGAACGCCGTTCCGTTGGTCAGTTTTCTCCAGGATGGTTGCGATGGACGATTCGGACTCGGACATCCTGAATGATCCTGCTGCACTCAGTCAGGTATCATCTTCTAGTGTAGTTGTTCTTGGACCATAGTATACTGTGGTCTGACGCCCTAACAGGCTATTAGCCATACCTTCTGTTCCACAGATACCAGCAATCCCAGTGGATAACACCATCGCCTACGTGAACCAAGCAGCTTTGGTTATGGTGCAGCATATGAATCGTTTCAGCGCAGCGGCGGAAGAGAAGCTCTACCACATCTCCACCTCCGTAACTCGCCTGGAAACTGAGCTGGCCATCCTCGAAGGCAAACTGTCCTCTATTCCTGGGCTCGATGGTTTCGCGCCAAAGACTGTTCCTGACGCGGCGGTGAAGTCGGAGGCGTCGCAGACGACAACGACAGCGGACAAGCCTCTTCCTCCAGTAGGTCGCCTCTGTATCAGGTCGTTACTCCAAGTGGCGCATGTTATCATTGTTATCGGCTGGAAGCGTGCGTCACTTGGGAAACGATCTGGTTTTACTTACTTGTTTTTGTTTGCGTTTTGAGCAGAGTATACCGTCATACAAATGTGTGTCGTCTTTTTCGCAGGGTTCAGGTGCGACACCTATGGCTCACCAGCCTCAGCCAGCACTTTCTTCAGCACCCACACCTGCTTCGCGCGACGTTCCTCCGAAGGGCGAGCCTGCAACGTCTGCGGCGGATGATGCGGCAAAGTCTACCACACCGACGATGCTCACGGTCCAACATGATCCAGTGTACTCGAAATACTTCAGAATGCTCAATGTGGTGAGTTTACTGAGTGGGATTTTTGGTATCAACCCGAAAGGTGCCCATCTGAAATTGGTATTTTACTTGATCTTCTTTGGTGATTATTGTAGGGTGTGCCACTGCAGGCTGTCAAGCTCAAGATGAAATCCGAAGGTTTGAACCCTGACCTGCTGGACACACCCAACGCGCCCTCTCAGGCAAACCCATCGATACCGTCTTCTGCCAAGAAGCGCGGCTTCGACAGCGAAAGCAGCGCTCAGAGCTCCGATGATGACTAGCTGAACTATGGATAACTGCCTGAGCCATATGCATGGTAATATTTTGAGTCCTCGAAATGCACTTTTTTAAAGCGACTTTCAAACAATGATCATCTGTCTGAGAAGAGTTTGTGATCGTTACTAAGGACGAACTTTAAAGTTGTGACTAAGAGTCTTTCAATTGCTTATGGCTGCATTTTATCGTTTGAGTTCCTGAGATTCAATGTACATGCTGGTACTGACGTCAGTCGGCGGTCCTCGATGTAAACATTTCTATTTCTGTAGAGACTTTAATATCGATCATGCGGTAAACTTACTGTTCCCTTGATGACTACCGCAGTGTGGTCACTGACTCTGTGGTGTCAGCTTGTTCTTGTCTAGGAAACGCTGTGGCTTACGTGAGGCAGTAAAGCTGAGGGACGCTAAAAGAGCGAACTATGACCCGCAAGGTCTTGGCAGGGTTGGTCGACGGCATAAACCGGAGCCAGCTTGATAAGCTGGTGGGTGAGTAGTGTTTGCCAGTTTGCCTCGTGTATACAACATAGCTGCACGGAAAGCACGCTTTAACTCTCAGTGCGGGGCCAGTTACACAGAGTTGACTTGTTTAGCTAACCACAGTATATTTTTTCTCGTCCTCAGTACTGTGGGAAGTTTGGTTGCTACCGTTTGCCTTTCCCTTTCAGCGACAGAAGCAGGAAGCGGGACAATGGCTGAAGTACGCAATGTCGGAGCTGAGCAAACCTGCGCAAAGTTCATGAAGATGCTTCAAGTGGTAAGCAGGCTTTAACCAGGACTAAGATACTTCAGAAGTCTTCCTGTTACATGAAGTCATCTGCGATGTTCAGGGTGTTCCGAAGGAAGCTGTCAAGCAGCGGATGAGCGTCCAGGGACTAAATTCCCACATGCTGGATGAAGTGAAACCCGATGTTCGAATTCCACATGTCCCAGTCCGCAACGATATTGCCTTGGGGAAATACTTCAAGATGCTGCAAGTGGTAATTGAACAAATCTGTCAACCTTCTAACCGAGTAACCCAGACATCGGTCACCCTCTTTCCCACTAGGGCATCCCGATGGAGGCTGTCAAGCAAAAAATGAGGGTGCAAGGAGTCGACCCGGAAATCCTTTACGCGCCCAGTGCTCCTTATCAACAACCACCGAAGAAACCTGTATCCGCAAAGAAATATCTCAAGATGTTCGATGTGGTAAGTCGGAGAGACCCTGACGAGTCAACTTTTACTCGGGAGGCCGACGCTGGAAATGTGCCATCTCAAGTGGCGCACGTTTCCAGCCTAAAACGGTCGAGCTGTGCGCCACCTGACTCAACGAGCTCTTGTACAGCTCGTTTGCCGGCCTCCCATTCTGCAACATTCCTCCGGGAATGCCGACTATAACCGCGCTGTTTTTGTTTCAGGGTGTCCCCGTCGAAGCGGTCTTGCAAGTCATGAAAGTGGACGGAATTAATTTCCGGCTCCTGGCCACGCCCAAGGGTTCTTTGAACCGTGACGATCGAGCTCTCCGTGGATATCTGAAAATGCTTAGCGTGGTATGACAACCCACCGATATCAGTTTTTAATTTAGAGCGAACAAAAAGGATTTCGGTATAAACTGAAGGTGTCAACAGGGCGTTCCGCAAAAAGCTGTCGAGCAAAAGATGAAGCTGCAAGGAAGCCCTCGTGGTCTGGGCCACAAAACTCATGAACATTACCGGAAGTTCACCAAGATGCTTGATGTGGTAGCTAGCATATTACAGCAACTAATCTCGGTGATATGCATCAAGTCTGCCATTAACTGAATATTGTCCGGCAGGGTATCCCGATGGAGGCTGTCAAGCAAAAGATGCAACTGGAGGCTCTGAACCCTGATGACATCGACCCGACGCCTCCCTCTTCCTTTGTCAAATATCGAAAAATGGTCAACGCGGTAAGTATGAAATCGGTTTACTGTAGTTCATAACAAGAATAATTAAGAATGCTTCTCTGAGAAATAACAAGAGTGTTCGTCGTGATAGATATTTTATTTTATTTGTCAGGGAGTTCCGGTGGCTGCTGTGAAGCAAAAGATGGAGCTGGACGGGCAAGACCCAGCGATCCTGGATAAAGTGAAGGAACCGACACAGAAGTCCGCCGCAAAGAAGAGGCCTTCTACCGGAGATCGCCAGGACCCTTCGGCCAAGCGATGCAAAGGGTCAGACGAGGAATGAAAAGGTTCTCGGTCAGGAGCAACATGACTGTGTGATTACACGGTGAACTAATTTTCTCGTTGCTTCGTTCTTCTCCTCACGAGCGATGATTTTCACGTGCGCAAGAACCTATACCGTAATCAGTGTCGATTTTATTGACGAGTGTTAGAGGTCTAGGGAAATGATACCCCTTCCATATAAAGTTGATCAAACTCGGTATCAGGAAAATACAGGAGAATAAATTACGACATGGACAAAGATAATGCGCTGTACTTCGTCTCTTGCACAGTAAATCTGCCACAATACACGGTACACCGAGAGCCGCAAATAAAAGAGACCAAAAACACCAACTCGCCAAACATACGATCCCTCATCATTGAACAAAGTTTTAATAGAAGAGAGGGGCGAAACTTAGCCGCGCAAGTTGAAAAGAGGCAATTTACTTCTGCTTGTCCGATATTCTTTGGACCTTCTCGCATATATCTTGAGTAAACTCGGAACACTTGGCCTTTCCTCCCAGATCCCCAGTTAAGTGCTAGAGAGAGAAAACAACAACAGGTGAAAAAGTTACTAAAAGTTTGATCACGGAAAGAATGATTTTCCCCAAGTGGCGCACGTTTGCAGTGTCACTGGCTGACAGCGTGCCCCATTTGGGGAGACGTTCTCGTCGAGGATCCGTTCGTACCTTTCCTTCGCGGATTGTGTCATAACAGGCTTGTTCGATTCGGTCAGCGAAATTTCTCATGTTGAGATGTCTCAGCATCATGACTGAGCTGAGGAGAAGAGCGGTAGGGTTGGCTTTGTCTTGGCCAGCAATGTCAGGTGCCGTTCCGTGGACAGACTCGAAGACGGCAGCTCCACCAAAGCCAATGTTACCACTGGGTGTCACACCCAAGCCTCCAACCAGGCCAGCGCACAAATCACTGTAAAAGGCCAAATCATTACTTGACTGTCGAGCGTCAAGAACCTTGACAAAAGGATAGATTCATCACGTTGTGTAAACTAAGCAAAAATCGATTTGCCATTTCCGGTCCTTACTCCTCACCTCAGAATATCACCATATAAGTTAGGCATACAAAGCACATCGAACTTGTGTGGGTCTTGTACCATCTGAAGCAGCAATGGTCAATTTCATGAGGAAAAAGAAAGAAATACCACGGTCTCGATGACTTACGTTAAGACAGACGGTATCCAGATACATTTCATTGAATTTGATTTCCGGGTGCAGTTCGGCTACATCGCGACAACATTTCAAGAAGAGACCGTCAGACATTCTCCTGCAATACAAAACGGCGGGTTAGATCCTTTTCCTAATAAGCCAAGACGTTCCTCGTCCGGTTCGAGTAAGGAAAGCATAAAGGAGACATCTTAATGGCTTTTTTACGTACATAATGTTGGCTTTGTGGACGGCAGTTACTCTCGATCTTCCATTGGCCTTGGCATACTCGAAAGCAAATTCGGCAATTCTCCTTGACGCTTCAAACGTAATCAGCTTGATACTCTGCACCACTCCATCTACAATCTGCAATTCAAAGAATACATTATGGAAGAAGCTCCAGAAGTCGGTTGCACGTCAAGAAGGAGAGAGAAACCTACGACGTGCTCGATACCACTATATTCTCCTTCCGTATTTTCCCGGATAGTCACGACGTCCACATCATCGTAAGCTGTCTTGAAGCCTTCAAGGGACCGGCAAGGACGTACGTTTGCGTACAAATCGAAAGCTCTGCAAAGAAGAGATTCTTTGACATGCGTTTCCGAGAGGACAACAAATGCACCCTACTTTCGGATGGCCAAGTTGAGGGAACGATGTCCCTTCCCCACTGGCGTCGCCAGCGGTCCTTTCAGCCCGATCTTATGTTTGACCACACTGTCGATCGCAGCTTGAGGGATGCCAATCTTGCCATCGGGACCTTTGACGGGAGTGACATCGACCACCTCCCACTGGATGGGCACTCCCGCGGCCCGGAAGATCTCCTGGACGGAAGCAGATATCTCCGGGCCGATGCCGTCGCCCGGGATCAGCGTCACCGTTCTCGGTCCATTCTCTGTTGCAGCCTGCGCAGCCTGGAAGAACAAGGTCAAGACTTAGAGACGGCTATCGACACAGGTCATATTAAAGGCGATCAGTCAGTCATAGGGAAGAGAACAACAAACAAATGAATCAATGTGAGTAATCCATCTGGAAGAGACGCGCTGTAGGCGTGCAGACACTTCCGTACCTGGCTGGCTAATTCCCGAGCCTGGAAGGAGAAACTCTTGCCGACGAGCCCCGATGTCCTCTGCAACGCTCGAAACATTCTCCGGGAGTGGCAGATGCGTCCAGGAAGAGCCGGTAATGCCAGGACTTACCTACAGATACGGAGGAGAAGGAAACGGGCGAGAATGCTCATTTGCATCTTCGCAAATCAAATTCTCGCCTCGAACAGTTCTGAGCCAGCTCGACACCACCGCGAACCATCTGCCCTGCTAATACAGGAATATGGTACACCGGACCCGTGGGCGCTTCTGATCGGTGTTTCACCTCGTGTTGCGCATGACGTCATTAACTACGTGGCTTAAGACGCGCCGCGCAGAACTTGAACGCTGTGATGGTTTACGCAGTCCTTAGCTCAAAATCAGTATTGTTCCGATACGACAGCGGAACTAATTCGAATCCGGTCGTCCATGTTAAGTCTATGGCTACAGCGGGCCATATCGGAATTGAATTCTGCATTATGCTTTAGAATACATTGTATCGGAACAAAACGGCTCAAAATGACGTACATCAATGCTTTATGAGAATAGGTTTATAAGACTCTATAGCTATACTGTACGTAAAGGCAGTACCGCAGCGCACTATACCGGCTTCACCGCCTGGACACGATTAGCCAGCGACATGACGTCATGAACAGGGGCGAACGCTGTACAACCGCCAGTCGGCCGTATGACGTAGTCGGTCCCGGAAGGATGCCTGCAACCTTTGCTGCCGTTGCTGCGCGGAGATCCCAACCATCCGAGAACCCTGCTGTCCGGCGAAAGGCAACCCGCGTTGTTGTAAGAGGTACGAAGAAAGCTGATGAAGAAAGTATAACAGCCAACCCGCTGCGAGCCAAGGGGCCGCCGGGTCGTGACTTCGCCATTCGGGGTGTCCCGAGACACGTAACCGCTGAACAACTGAAAGATTACCTGCAAGGCATCGGAGTGAAGCCTCGCTTCGTCCGGATAGTTCCTGTTAGCCCTGTCGACACTAAGTCTTCCACGGTCGGTCACATCGGAGTCTTCGCTGACGATGTGGAACTTGTCCTGAAAGCCGAGAACTGGTCGTCCAACATCAGCATCACTCCTTGGAAGTTCGGTCTATAACAGTGAACCGAACGACTAACCAAATTTTCTCGCTGTGTGTTATAAATTCTCCTTTAGTCTCTCTCGCAGGCACTCCAAACGGATCTTTTTGTTGTCTTGAACCTGAATGATTGATCTTTATAACGATACTCGTTTCTGATCAACCGGGTGACTCTGTTTTGGTCACTGTAACTTTTTCCATCATCGTGCTGAGCAGACTTTGATCCTTTTAACACCGGGGAGGTCGTCGACTGAATTTTCGAGGCTAATAAAATTCCCTCCTTCCTTCCTGGGCAAGGGCAGGCCGTATAGCACAAACAAGCGCTTTTGAATTTACCGTTCTGGCGTGTTTCGCCAACATTGATTGCCTGATTGAACCAAACTCGCTCCCGGCTCGGCCATTCTGGCGTACTTTGGCTGCGCCATATCTCAGCTTTTAGGTTTCAGGTCAACTCAGACATACATTGAAATAATCCTGAAGAATTGGTTTATCTTCGGCTGTACAAACAAGACAAGATTGTGTCTTGCAAGAAACGGTTTCTGAACTTGCTCGGAAACGCACGAGGTCAGGCTGAAGCATGAACACAAACCGGCCTGCTATACCAGGTCCCATTGCATGAACAGCTGACAGATTGCATGTGCATGCCGTCGTGCTCGTTGAACGAGTGCTTGCACATTACATTCGATTTGGCCTGCGCAACATAAACTCCTGCCCTCGCGGAAACGCACGAGGTCAGGCTGAAGCATGAACACAAACCGGCCTGCTATACCAGGTCCCATTGCATGAACAGCTGACAGATTGCATGTGCATGCCGTCGTGCTCGTTGAACGAGTGCTTGCACATTACATTCGATTTGGCCTGCGCAACATAAACTCCTGCCCTCGCGGTGACGAGTTGCTCTTTTCTGCTCGCGGACTGCCTTTTTGCATAGCTATACACAAGACGCTTGACGTCAACAGTCGCTTCGAGTTCCGTTTCCGCAACGTGGGCACTACTTGACCACAGGGTAGATTCCGTTTCCGTCCAATGAAATCAAGTTTTCCTTCGACCATTTTGTTGCTGTTTTTCTCGCCTTTTTTGCATTAGTTCGGCAGGTACTAAACCATTCGAAGAACAGACCTTTATTGTAAAGGAACCGCCGCCGTGTAGGTAGTAGCCGTTCGACTCGGTAGCAAGAACATTTAAGACTTCATGACCATTCTGTACATGGAATGAGACAAATTCAAAAGCAAACACACAATCTCTTCTACAGTCGATTGATTGATACCAAGAGAAAGTAACAACGATAAGCCAACCTTCGAAATCACACCACGTGCGCCAAACCACAGACCGTGAGCAAAAACCTCTTGAAAGCCTTCTGCCCTTAATCCGTCGCCTGTTCTGCTATACTTCCTTCCCTTCTCTTCGTTGTGGATTCAAATATCATCAGCCGTGGTTTCCATCCGGATCGTAGGATCCATGCCTTCGTCTTGTGTTTCGTTCTCACGATCAGGTCTGGCTTCAGCCCTTCTGCCGTTTTCTTGAATTGTCACTTCCCACTTGTCTTCCTTCCGTGAATCTCTCGCGATGACTTTCACCCCCTCGTCGTGTCGAAAGCTCAGGCTTAGGATTCTCGGTACGTAACTTCACACCCAACACTCGAGGCTTGAACATATCCCTCTCCGTCACATTCACCTTGGTATCCAGACTGGCCACCATTCGCTCGATTTCTTGACTTGGCTTCCGGAACTCGTTTTCGTACTCGTCGGTGGAGTTATTCAGCAGGCCGGCGGAGTTGATCTGTTGAATGACATACTCTTCCGTGGGCTTTGGTATGGCGGACCTCCACTGGCTCGTGATGCGAAGAGGCAGACTCTAGGCGCGCTGGAAAGAAGACAAAGGCAACTGAAGGCGAACAACTTCATGACGTCGTCCATGGTCGCCATATCCTTGACGATGTTAGATCATAGTGGCGCCATCTGCAAGTCGTAAATTATGGTCGACCACAAGTACTGCTTCACCAAGGCGAACTTCTGATCAGCATGCAGAAACGGGTGGCAGAGCAGTTTCTGCAGCTTTCCTCCAAACTTCTCCAGTTCTCGCTTCAAGTCAAACCCCAGGTCGACTGTACTTTACTCCCAGGTGGACCACCGTCACTTCCTTCGTTAGAGCAGGCATTGTCACACCCCCACCGATGTCCCACTCGCGGAGATCCACAACCTGCTCACCGCTTTTGTAGATATCCATAACTGTTGACTTTGCGTTCACCATGAACCCAATGCTGTCCAACCCGTCAATCGTCATCCTCACCAGTAATGCCAGCGCCGTCCTGTTCTTCCCCACGATCACCAGGTCATCTGCAAAAGCAAAAGCAGACACAGCTAGCACTGGCAAAAGAAAAGATAAATTTCGATACTATATTTATCGATACATCATCGACGGACATTTTATTGCGGACTTCGATATTCATTCGATATCGATATTTCGATACGATATTTTTCCGTTACCGTATTTTCGATATATCGTATCATATCGCAGCGATATATTGATATTTCTGGAATTTCACTTTTTCGGAATTCCACTGGTTCAAGCCCAAAACACAAGAAGCAGATTTCCACATTAAGTACTAGTAAGATCGAAAGCGTCGGATACAGCAAGGACGTGACTACACCAAGACTTCAAACACATGGAAACCTGGACAGAATTAGTACCAGAACCGAATGGGCGGAGTGTGCTCGGCACACCATGGCCAAAATCCAGTGTTCGAAATCAACCATGGTGTTCCGTAAACGAGATATCACTGGTGAGTTTGCCATTCAGCGAAATAATGATATATCGATGATATATCGATATGGCGCGATACGAGATCGCCGAATATTTTATTGCGTTGCTCGATATTAGCTTCATATCAATATTTTCAATACGACATCTGCCGCATATTTTATCGCAAAGATTCGATATATTTCGATACGATATCGGTATACCGTATCGTTGCCAGCACTAGACACAGCTAAGACGTTGTTGACGTTAAATCCTAAGGCATTCTTCAGCTCAAAACTATTAAGCTGGTCCAGAAGACAATTAATCGACAAGTTAAAGAACAGGAGTGATAGGGGATCCCCCTGGAGAACGCCCCTCCTAACCGGCACCGCCTCAGTCACCTCCCCTCCGAGTCTCCGACTTCTACCCTTGCTGTCAGCCCGCTGTACATCGCCCCGATCACCCTGCAAAGATTCCGTGGGATGGCGAGGGAACTGACGGTCTTTTCCAAATGTTCGTGCCCCACGTTGTCGAAGTAGAGTTGCTGGAAATTTTCAGTTGACTAGTGTGGGCGGAGCATAACGGAGCGATTGGTCGCAGCTACGACATAGCCTGCACTCGTAGCCAGCTGGCTGTACGTGCGTGCCAGATGGCTGCCATGGGGTAAGTGGGAAATACCCCATAGACGGTGTCAGCTGGCCTATAAAAGCCGGCACGAGATGCAAAAATAATTTGATGTTGTTTAGTCTCACAGGCACCACATCAACGGAAGCATCCCCGTAAGTTGCGTGGGGCTCTGGTCAGCCATTATGACTGCCAGGCCATGCCTTAGTTTTCTGGACTTCGTCCAATTATGGGCACGCGGACGGGCGGCAGAAAGGGCAATCCATGTGCGGAAGTGGCGTATAGCTGATGAATGTCCACAAGGGCATCCGAAGTGGTACGGCCGCTCTCCTTTCATGGTGCGCCCCGGCCGTACCTTAAAAAAGGGGCAAACCTCTGCGCAAAAAAATAAAAGAAAGTAAAAATTACAAGAAAAAAAGTACATCCAGCTAATCAAAATTCAAATTAATGGAATATGAATCAGCACTTCTTGATCGTTATGACTCAACATAATTTGAGGCTAATAAGATGATTAAAACGCGTTCTTTGTTTGTAGAATGATCGATATACTGACTGGTCGATTGACTGAAGAAATTGTTTTCAGAGGTATCTTTGCCTTATTTTTTTGCGCAGAGGAAGAGGAAAACCAGAATCAAAAATTACTTGGTTAGTTTGGATAGCAGAGAGCAACTGATATATTTGACCCGTGTTATGTTACAAAAAATGGAGTATCGTATGACAATCCTTGTCAAGATTGATGAGAACGGAAACCACGTTATCCAGTGCTCACAGTGTGGTCAGAACATACACCATCGATGCCAAGAACCTGTAAGCCGTTAACGTTTTTACGGTGTATGGTATAATTATGTGACATGGTTGCAGATAGGACTCCCTCCAAATTTGAAGAATAATTGCCCGGAGACAGTTCCGCCGGTGCAAGATCAGGTGTGAAATTCTTACTCGGACTGATAAGCGAAATTAAAGCTGATTTCAAGTTTAGTGCTTCGTAGACCCAGAAGTCCACCAAGCGGACCAGAAAGCGGTCATCTTTGTCCCCCGAACGACTGCTGCAGCAGCCTGAGTTTCGCCACTTCGACTTCTCGCCGAAAAAACAGCACGTTGTATGTCATCCATGCAACAAGAACGTGATCACCCTCGGGACGAAGCAGACCGTATTCGAGTCGGATCTTGAGCGTCACCAAAGGACCAAGAAACACGGAAAACGAACTTCCCAGCACACCCTCCTCAAGCCACACTATCATGCTTCGTCGTCTGGCATTACCAAGCAGAAGGACTGGAACATAAAGTCGGTCATCTGTCCAGCCTGCAACAAGCCAGTAACCGCTTCCACCAGCAGAATGAGGATGCATGTGGAGACAACCTTCCATAAGAGCAACGTCCAGAAACGAGCCCTGGTTTTGCACGAAAGACCCGAAAACATGCCAGTCAAGACCCACATCAACAAGCTTCGTCGTCTCTGGTTCAGGAGTCTTGCTGCCGCCGGTGTACCCATCCTTGCTAGCGATAAATTCAGACATTGCCAAGTTCGTCGTCAGTATGGCCCACTCTTGGAACAACGTCCATGGCGAGATGATCAAGAACCTTCCGTTGCTGGTCAAGTTTCTGGCTCGGGTTCAGAAACTCTTCTGTCATTCTGGTGCAAGGAAGCAGTAGTTCAAAGATTTCGTCATGGCTCGAGGTTTGCACTTTACATCCCCGGTGTTCCACTGCAAGACGCGCTGGTCAACCTACTTGAGGAGCATACGATACTGGGTCAAGTACATCGACGAAATCGAGGCATTTGTCGAACAGTTGAAAGTGTCGGGTAAAGTCGCCAAGTGCCTGCAGTACCTGCGGGAGATGTTCAGTAACATGGAAGAAAAGTACAAGCTTCTGTTTCAGCTGCGCGCTATTGATCACATCGGTGACAGACTCGAGGCTGAGCTGACGAAATGTGAAAACAACAGCCTACCGTTCGCCCCTTATGTGCTGGAAGCGACAGCAAGAATCTCCAGTACTTTCGAGGGTCTTCTGTTGGACAACGAACTGGAGGAAGAACGAACGGATGAACAAAGAAACTTTGGTACACCGAAAGCAAGACCCAGCTTGTTGCTGCGCTCACTGCAGCGAAAGTCAAAGTGGATCAAGTCTACAAGGAACATCCTGAGTCTAAGTTCCTGATGGGGGTTAGAATTTTTGAGCCCAGACAGGCTGTGAGAATGATGGAAGACCGAGAATGGACCAATATGCGAGATACCATCCTTCCAAAGCAGGGCGTTACAGGGATAAGTCAAATCACGATGGATACTTGTGTACTTGGGTACTTGTGTAAAACTATAATAATTATATATTTCGTGATTTTCTGACGGCGCAAGTAACAATACGGAACTGTAGTCAGCTAGTTCGTGAAGTTATGTTAATGTGTATCGTTCTGTTTTGTCACGATTGTTTCTTGTCAGCGTAGAAAAGAGGGTTGCAGTTTCTCCTCCGCATAACGTAATTTATGTGTGCTGGTGCGCGTCGGGCTGCAGTAGGTAGGTGCATGTCGTAGTGTAGTACCGCGCTCGGCATGCGCTCCTTCATTCGCTAAATTCGCCAAAATCTGACAATTTCCAGCAACTGTATGTCGAAGGCTTTGCTAATGTCCAGGAATGCCACACTGACTCCTCTTTCTTCATCTAAACTTGTTGTCAGGATTCCTTGCGGCATCACCAAGTTACTAAACCAGCCGGTTTTCTCGTAACCTGTCGAGGAAAGATCGGAATTCCGTTGTTGCTCGAAGTTTGTCTCCCAGCTGTTCCCTCGAATTTCGCGTCTACGCTCTCCACCAGAACTCCAAGCTCACCATCCCACTGCGCTCTACTCTCCACGTTCCGTAAGAGGTAAGCTTGGCTTCTTGAGGAGTGTTACGTATGCATGTTAGGGATGTCACGAGTTTGAACTTTGAAGGCAGTGTGGTGTTTCCATAACGGAGTACAGACAGCTCCAGATGCTGTTAGCTTGATTGTGTGATTTTATTGCAGATTAAATTTGAAGTTTTGCGCGGTTAATCAAGCCAATCAACGCATCTGTCATCCTGCCATCAGCTGACTCAACATGGTTATTACTGGGAAGCCCCGTCAAGACTCGGTGGAAGATTTCTTCAAGCGGAATGCTCTCTCCCCACCTCAGTATGCCTTTTTTCTCCGCTGAAACGAAGTTCGTTCAGTTCCGTGGTTTTGCAGGCCGCTGGTGGATTTTAGCGAAGCTTCGGAGACTGCTTCGATCGCCAGCACGAATCTCCACAGTGACCTCTCTTCCGTCCAGGGCGTGGTCGTCGAGCTGCGCAGCCCGCGGAAGGCTTCTCGACAGCCGAAATATGCAAAGTTGGACGCGGGTCCTTCCCGCAGTGGGCGGATGGGTGTTCGCAAATGGCGCAGATATCAGAACAGTGCGTGACACTGGTGACACTTGAGTACTCTTGCTGTACAGTGTTTCTGATATCTCAAGTATCTCGGTACCGCCATTACTGTACCTGCGGTCTTGCATACAGTCTAGAATGCTCATTTCTTTAGCACCGTAGAATTATTGGTTAGTTTCCTTGATGAATTTGTAGTTGCTGTTGTCAGTGGGATACTTGCTGGATGCGCCACTGTGGCGGGCGGAATTTGAACCCGGAGTTTTCCTGGGTGATGTGTTTTTTAACTCAACCTGATGTGTTTGTCTTGTAGATGTGGGTCTTTTGTCCGGAATAACCGAAGAGGATAATCCCGAACAGAGCTTCGCGCAGGAAATTGCCGAAGAGAGCTCGAGTGCGTTTTCCGAGCTCTTCGAAGATCCTCGCAAGATGCAGGTAAATTTACGGCTGGCTGATCCCATAATTTTCTCTCTTGCCCATCGAGGATCTGTAATGATGAGTAAACGAAGGTATTCGTGTAGATTTGGGAACGGTTTACGCGCATGTCAGAAGAATCACAACATCGGTTCCTGATGGCGTTCGCCAACGACTTCGACCGCGCGTCGCGCAACTCTAACGACGGTAGGATGTTCGACCTGGCTGAGCAAAGTCCCACGCCCTCGACTACAGTTCATAGGTTAAATATTTTCGCTTTGTTTTTTTACAGATTCGGGAAAGATGTCACCCGAGCAGTGCTATAAACGCATCGATGGACAGTTGCGACGATTGATCGCTCATCGTTCGCCGCCGGTGGTAAGTGATTAACGGTTTCTCGACGGAGTTGTTTAGTAACTTCATTGTTTTTGGTTTTAAGGACATTATTCAACCCATGGAGGAAGAGCTGGTGGACTTCTTCGGTGTAGCTCCGGAAGATGACTTGGAGTTGGACGTGGAAAAGCCTGACGTTTACTATCGCATGATTTTCCATGCGGTCTGCCAGTACTTCGGCTTGCTCTCCAAGAGTAAGTTCGCTGGCTTTCTGAACTCTTGTGTCGGTCTAGCGTATTAGTCTCTACTTCGTAGGTGTGAAACAAAGGGAAACCTGTCGAACGCAAGTGAAGAAACGCTCACGGAATAGTACCTTCCAGGAACCTCCACAACGCCTGTCTACCTATCTTATGCAGCGTTACTTTTGAGATTCTTTACCTTATCGAATGATTAAAATGTATAGATTTATTTATCTATAATGCGCTGCCATTTTTAGATATCGTTTGTTGTGGTTTAATTCCTAAATTTTATTAGTACTCTGACATGAAGACTTCAGTCCGACTTGACTTCCTTGTACGTACAAGTATCGTACGACACAAATCGGTATGGTGAGCCGCGCGACTCAGAAGTCTACAGTACTTTTACCGCGGGTGCATGCGCG